>JAJPUD010000069.1:1075619-1118301 GCA_023553655.1 Myrmecobius fasciatus
ACTTTGTGCCAGCTACTATACTAAACACTTTATAAACATATAATTTTATTATCTCCATTGAGGAAACTAAGAAAGATGAGAATTAAATGATTTGCCTAAGACTAATACAATATCTGAATCCAGATTGGTCTTCCTATCTCCAGGCTGTATGCTCTACCCATCTTACCAGCTAGCTGCCTCAAGGGGAAGCAAAATTGGCTTGGACTCAGGAGGCAAATCTAGATGCAATTGGGGATGAGGGTAAAGATCCAAAGAATCAGATTTCAATGTAAACAGAGCTGTCCTACAATGGAAGTGACTGCCCTGACAAGTAGTGAGCTTCCTATGCCAAAGGTATTCAAACAGTATCTGGATGATCCCCTGTCATTCATAGAGGTGACTCTTGTACTGGAAGAGCCAGTGGATTAAATACCTTCCTATCTGACTCAAGGTCAGAATTAGAGTGTGAGGCTGATGGGAAATTTGGTTACTGAAACAAAGTCTTTCTGATTCAGATATTTTTTCAGAGTAGTAAATCACAGAGAAATTCAAGGAAGAGATTCTCTTTGAAGGATCAAAAACCAAGCAGAGAGATGGGGGAAGCACTGCTTTCAAATCCAGGGAAATTTGGGATTTGGTAGTCTAGTCATTTCAAATCCTTTTTTTTAAATTATTAACTAAGTTTTAAATACACATTGCTTTATGAATCATGTTGGGGGAGAAAAGTCAGAATAAGAGGAAAAAGCCATGAGAGATGAAAAAGAAAAAAAAAAAGAAGTGAACATAGCATGTGTTGATTTACATACAAACCCCAATGTTCTTTTTCTGGACACAAATGGCGTTTTCTATCCAGTTTTTTGGGACTGCCTTCGATCAATGAACCATTGAGAAGAAACAGTTATTCATCAAACATTGTTGCTGTTTTTGTATGCAGTGTTCTGCTTGTTTTGCTCATCAATTCATGTAAATCTTTCCAAGACTTTCTAAAATCAGCTTGTTTTTCATTTTTATAGAACAATAATATTCCATTACCTTTATATACCACAACTTATTCAGCCATTCCCCAATTGATGGGTATCTACTCATTTTCCAATTATTTACTACCACAAAAAGAACTGCTACAAACATTTTTGCAAAAATGGGTCCTTTCCCCTCCTTTATGTTTTCCTTGGGATACTGACCCAATAGTAATACTACTGGGTCAAAGAGTATGCACAGGTTGATAGCCTTTTAGGCATAGTTCCAAATTGTTCTTCAGAATGGATGGATCAGTTCACAACTCTACCAACAATGCATTAGTGTCCCAGTTTTCCCATACCCCCTCCAACATTTATCATTATCTTTTCCTGACATCTTAGCCAATCTGAGAGGTGTGAGGTGGTACCTTAGAGTTGTTTTAATTTGCATTTCTCTAATCAATAGTGATTTAGAGAACTTTTTCACACGATTATAGGTCTTAATTTTATCATCTGAAAATTGTCTTTATATCCTTTGACCATTTATCAATTGGAGAATGACTTAAATTCTTATAAATTTGACAGTTCTTTGTATATTTTGGAAATGAGACTTTTATCAGAAACACTGGCTGTGAAAATTTTCCCCCAGATTTGTACTTCCCTTTTAATCTTGTTTCTGTTGATTTTGTTTGTGCAAAAACTTTTTAATTTAATGTAATCAAACTTGCCCATTTTCTCTTTCATAATGTTCTCTAGATCTTCTTTGGTCATAAATTCCTCCTTTCTCCAAAATTTCTGATAGGTAAATTATCCCTTGCTCTCCTAATTTGCTTATGATATCACTCTTTATGCCCAAATTATGTACCCATTTTGACATTATTTTGGTATGTAGTGGGAGATGTGGATCTGACATTTTATTTTTCCGTTTTCCCAGAAACTTTTGTGAAATACTGAGTTCTTATCCCAGAAGCTGGTGACTGGGGGTTTATCAAATACTAGATTACTAAAGGCATTGATTATTGTGCCATGTGTATCTAATCTATTCCACTGATCCACCACTCTGTTTCTTAGCCAGTACCAAATGGTTTTGATGACTGCTGCTTTATAATATAGTTTTAGATGTGGTACTGCTAAGTCACCATCTTTTCTATTTTTTTTATCAATTCCCTTTATATTCTTGACCTTTTATTCTTCCCGATGAATTTTGCTATTATTTTTTTCTAGCTGTCTAAGATAATTTTTTGGCAGTTTGATTGGCAGTCACATCAAATCTTAAGCCTCAGTTTCCTATCTTGTAAAATGGGTTACAATAACATTGACACTACCTGCCTTATAGGATTGTTGCCTGAAAGTGCCCTTAGCGATTTGAGAGATTTCCAGAATGGGGCCAGAAAAGCTCTTTGCACACGTGGTGGATTAGTACAAGCTCTGAGAGGCTCCACGAGCAGAGCAGCTGAGTTGTGTGTGACTCTAGGGAAGAAATCTGAGGCTGTCCCCAGTGGGATGGTTAAAAACCATCCCTGTAGGAGAGTCACATTATACTCACCTTTTCACACCCTGAACCTAGCCAGCCAGAACCAGCTGCTTGACTTCGAGAACACCAGGATTATTTTCATTCAGGGAATCACTGACTTTCTAAACAGGACTGCCCCTTCCTAAAAAGGGAGGGGGACTTATTGGGAAGTTCAGCAGCTGGATGTCAACCTTAAACTTGAAGCTTGATATTTATAACAGATTCCCCCTTTAGTCACTAAAATGATTTTCCTGAAATACAGGTTTAGTCATACACACTCACCTATCCTAACCCCTCACCCCCTGACACTACTCAATAAACTTCTATAGCTCCCTATTGCTTCTGGGATCAAATGCAAAATGTTTTATTTAGCATTCAAAGTGTTTTTTAAACCAATGCCCTCCTACCTTTTCAGTTTTCTCATACACACACACATATATATTCTTCCATCTGGTGACACTGAGCTCTTGGCTCTTCTATAATCAAGACTCTTCCTCTCTTGGCTCTGAGAATTCCTATTTATTTTTTCCTACTTATCCCATCTTTACTGTTATTGGGGAATTGCCCAAGCTTCAGAGAAATTAAGTGGGTTCACACAGTGAGTCTAAGGTAGGGTTGGAACCCATTCAGGCCTCCCTAGATCCTGAATTCCATCCTCTCACCACCTGTTCATTAGATTGTAAGCTCTTTAAAATTATTAACTATCTTTTGCCTCCTTTTGTATCCCCAGAATTTAGCACAGCATCTGGCATGTAGTGTTTAATATTTTTTTGGCTAACTGACACCATGTCCCACTGCCTCTACCTCTCAACTTGTATCCCCCTGAAATTCTTTTCTTGAGAGAAACAAGGAAGGGAGAAAGGTACAGCAATAAACAGTTTTGTAGTGACAAGAGCATCTGGGGTGGGAATAATGTTTATTGATTGAAGATGTGGGCTAAACTCACTTATCCAGACAGCTTACCAACAATATAAGAATTTTTCAGATAGCTGAGGGTTTGAGCCTTTCAGAGCCAAATTGGTTTATATTTTAGCTATTTAGAAGTAAGAATTTCATACCCGCATATGTGACATCTCTCTCTCCCTCTCTCCCTCTCTCCCTCTCTCTCTCTCTCTATATATATATATACATATATGTATATATGTATATGTATATATATGTACATATATATATGCACACACACATATGTGAATGTGAAGGAGAATGAAAGGAGTATTGTGTTTGAGTCCAAGGACTTTCATTCACATCGAAACTCTAGGTTTATTAGCTGAGTGAATCTGACAAAGTCCCTTCCTGCTCTGGGTCTCAGTTTCCTTATTTATAAAATGAGAGACTTAGAATCAATGATCTCAAAGGTCCTTTCCAGATCTAGATTCTATTTTCCTTATATCAGCTCAGAAAGGGAGACAGGGCAAGTATCATAATATCCATTTACTTTTACATAGAAGGAAACTACAACTCAAAGAGGGAAAATAATTATCCAAGATTCAGAACAGAAACTCAAATCCAACTTTCTGAACCCAATGTCCTTTCTACCACCCTAAAAATTGTTTCTGACTTCTCCAGTGAAATTCACTGAATATAATTTAGCCATCATAATTTAGCCATTATCTCTGGGTCTCCAGGTTTAGTGGATAAAATGAGTGATAATAGGCTCCAAGTGAGGACCTCAGCATATAACATTAGAAGCCTACACAGAGAATATTGAAAAATCACCCACACAAAAAATAAGATGGTTACCTGGCTCAAAAGAAGAGATATGAGAAGGCAATCCTCACTTCCTTTATTGGAAGTCAAAAGTCCTCAAGTGTTACACATTACACATTTTCAGACTTTTTCAGTGTATTAATCATTTATGATAATTCTTCCCCAGTATTTGTTAATATTATTTGTTAAATGGGATGGCTCTTAGGGAGAAAAAGCAAACAATGATATGGTAGGAAAGCCATCGATGATGCAAAAAAAACAAGACAGCAATAAAAACTTATTCAAAAAGTCATATATAAACACCATATTTAGACCATTTTAGGCTGTATTTAGACACCATTTGGCTGTTCAGAAACTTTGACTTTGCTTTCTTCCCCCTTTGAAGATGGATCCTTATAAATAAGACTATTGATAAGTGAGCTCTAGTTATCTGAGGTATTACTCTATACATGTATGAGAATAAGACAGAGTGATGAGAATTGCAGGAAAATGAAGATGAAAGGGATCTAGGAGCTAGTAAAAGTTAGTGAGAGATTGATAGTCTTGCTCTACTCAGTGCTTGCCCATCAAATCTAGAGTTCTGACTTTAGTTAAGCGTAGAGGAAGACAATCTAGGACAGTGGGAGTTCAGGGCCATTGCACAGTAGATTAGATGGAAGGAAGTGGAGGTGTTTTAGCCGGTTAAGAAGACTTTATTTGAAGTAAGAATCATTTTTAAGTAAAATACTAAGAGTTCACATTTCCAAAGCATTTTAGAAAGCATTGTCCTCTTAATAAGCCTTAAATAAGCCTCCATTTCATGAAAGAGGAAACTAAGGTCTTAAGAAAGGAGTGTAATTTATTTGAGGTCATACAACAGGTAAATGGACTGGTTGGGAGTTGGCTGAAATGATATATGTGAAACTCTTTGCAAAATCTAAAGAGCTATACAAATATTATTACTATTATTAATTATTATTACTATACTCACATCTCCTGCCTTCAAATCCACTGAACTCCAGCCAATATCTGAAAGGTTGACATTTTGAAGAGGAACTAGATTTGCTTTGCTTGTCCCCTGAGGGCAGCAGTAGGACCAGTGGGAGGAAGTTATCAGGGGACATATTTCAAATCCATATAAGGAAGAATTCTGTAGACTAATGCTATCCTGCAGTGGAATAGAACGAAAAGGATGAAGGTAACCAAAAATAAAATTCACCAGAAATGAATTGCCTCTGTCTACATGCAGCCTCACATCTGGCTATGCACTGGAAAATTCTGTCCATCCCCAGATGTTTCCACATATACAGAACCTTTGGCAAAGGGACCTGAATGATGAATTATATAGCCAGACCATCTGGGTGATGAACTGAAGCCAAAACATCTGGATGATGGACTGAAAACTCCTTCCATTTTCATCTTATAGAATTTTTCATGAACTCAGAGAATGTCAGAACTCCATGCTAAGCCTTAGGATTTAAAATAATAGAATGTCAGAATGTCTGGGAAGGGTCTTAGAACTCTTTACACTTGCACTTTAAAAAGCATGATGACAAATTGGGATGTCCAGGGAGGGGGATGACTGGGGAGCAGGAGGTAACTGAAGACTTTTGCTATAGAAAGATTAGTTGGGGATGTTTAACCTGGAGAAGAGAATACTGGATCTGGGGATTGGAAGGGTGTGTGGTCATGATGGCCATCTTTAATTATTTGAGTGACTTTGGTGGGGGGAAGAGTTCAGTGTATTCTTCTTAGCCCCGGAAAGGAGAGAGCAGACAGGGTGTTGCCGAAAAGCAGATTTCAGCTTAGCGAAAGGAAGGACTTTCTGTCAGTACTGTCCAAAAGTAGCCCTGGTAACTTCCACAGGTGATGAGCTCCCTGTTACTAGAGAAGTCCAAGAGGCAGTTGAATCACTCACTAAGTTTTAGAGGAGATTTGTGATTCAGGCAGAGGTTGAATTAGATGTCCTCTGGGGTGCTTCCCAACCCTGAAAGTCTGTGATTTCAATAATGCAAGGGCTAGGTCAATAGTAGAACAGGATGTAGGGTCAGGATAAAAGGATTTAATGTGCTAGGGGCTTGGAGGAGGATGAATTATGAGGAAATTAGGAATTTTCACAAGACCCTTGGGTTTACTGAGAGAAGAGGAGAAACCTAGCATGTGACTGATGAAGAAAAAAAGATAGAACCCTTGCCTTGTAGCCAAGGCATCTGAGTTCAAGTCCCAAGGCTGTCATTTGCTTACTAGATGACCCTTGAGATTCTGACCAAGTTCCTGATCGGCTCTGACTCTCAGTTTCTTATCTCAAAAATGGGTATAAATAACTCTTTTGCTGTCATCCACTGCTGGGGAGGCACCTGCAGCTCAGCAGGATGGAAAGGACCCTAGCCCTGGAAGCTGAGGACCAGGGTTCAGACATCCCACTCACTAGGTGACCTGGGTCTCAACATCTTCATCTGTTAAGTGAGAGCTTGGACTAATTGGCTTCTAAAATCCCTTCCAGCTCCCCAGAGATGAGATAACATGTGTAGTACTTTACAAGCCTTAAATTGCCATGTGAAAGCTATTATTGTCATTATTAAAGAGCCTTGTTCCTCTAGGGACCAAAGGAACTTGAGAAATCCATAGCCAAGCCTTCTAGGGCCAGGGAAGTAAGGGGAGCATGAGCAAGGAAGAGCTAGCTGCCTGACCTATGAGGCTGGGGTTAGGAGAGCTGGATGACTGGAAGGTCTCTGAACCCTAGCAGCTGGAAGGAGTAGTCGTATGCTTTCAACTGCTGCCAAGCCCACTGAGAAATGGGAAGCTTGGTTCCTGTAACTGACTGTCCCCTTCAAATAAAAGTCCACGGGCTGACTCTGATGGGGGTGTGCTGGGCTGATGAAGTGGGAACCCCAAGAAAAAGAGAGAAGCACAATGAACCTATGGGGGCTTCAGCTTGGGAAGCAAGCTATTCTGGCTCTCTTCCCCCAGAACGTGGGCAGCTGCAGTGATTTAAGGAAGCTCATTGGTCCACAGTGGAATGTGATGACACCATTAAAAATAATCAGCAGCCTGAGTGAAGTGAGAACAACCAAGAGAACATTGTACACAGCAACAACAAGATTATGCGATGATCAACTGTGAGAGACATGGCTCTTTTCAACAATGAGGTGATTCAAGACAATTTCAACAGACTTGTGATGGAAAGTGCCATTCACATCCAGAGAGAGAGAACCGCGGAGACTGAATCAAAGCATAGTATTTTCACCTTTTGTTGTTGTTTCCTTAGTATTTTTCCCCTTTTTGAGGGTTTTTTTTTCCTTTTGATCTGATTTTTCTTGCATAATATGACAAATAAGGAAATATGTTTAAAAGAATTGCACATATGTAACCTAAAAAATAAATCAGCAGCTTGAACCCTATCTCAGACACTTACTAGTTAGTTATGTGATCCTGGGCAAATTACTTAACCATTGCCTGCCTCAGTTTCCTCATCTGGAAAGTGGAGATAATAAGCACACCTACTTTCAAGGACTGTTGTAAGACTGATGAGATATTTGTAAAATATTTTGCAAGCCTTATAAGGAATGTCTAAATTCTAGCTATATTTATGGCATCTTAAGGCTGACAAAGGATTTAGCCCATAACAGTCTTTCTAGATAATACAAGTTTGCTTTTCTGTGCTTTGAAGAAAGGGAAACTGAGGCTTACATGAGCAAAGTGATTCACTCAAAGTCACCCAAGTGATTAGAAATAGAGCAAGTCTCTGGCTTCAAAACCTACTCTCTTTCTACTACCCTGTTGCCTCTGAATTATTATGTTTGGCAGCTGCCAACTCTTCACAAACCACCCTCTCTTGGACATGGATCTGTGATTTCATCAGCTGAATGTAGCAAGAGTTAAGTCTCCTGGTTGTTGGGGATCTTAAATGTTCTAAAATATGTAACACTCTTTGTAAACCTCCTCATTACTACTAAGTAGTAATTACTACTAAGTAGAACTACTAAGTTCTAAGATCCTTCCCAGACATTCTGACATTCTACTTATTACTACTCTGTTTTCTTACCTATAAAATGGGAATAATTACACTTTTACCTCCTACTTTGCAGAGTTGTGAAAAAACATTTTGTAAAAACATACACATTCATAAAGTAGCGAACATGCATGTAGATTTTAAGCTTTGTAAAGTACTTTACAAATATTATCTTATTTTATCCTCACAATAGTCTGACAGCTAGGTGCTATCATTATCTCTACTTTGCAGGTGAAGAAAGTAAGGTAAACAGAGGTTAGTCACTTGCCACAACTCATAAAGTGTTCAAGTCAAATTTGAACACAGTCCAACCTGTTCTCTAACCATTAAACCACCTACATCATTAAGTAATTGAAAGGCCATCTGTTTACTCACAAGAAGACAGACCTATGAGCAAATAATAGAAACATTCACTTTATGATAAGAACTAGCTTCTTAATACCAAGAGATGTCACAAAGAAGAATGGGTTTCCTGGAGAACAAAGGGACTTCCCATCACAAGAGGACTCCAAATAAGACGACTTTGTTTTATGGGGTAATTCCTATCAGGCATAACTTGTCTACATCACCTCTTCCAATTTTGCTATTGCTATTTGCTATTGCCAGGACATATCATGCTTACCATCCTGTGTTAAGACACATAATAATTCCTTCTCTGGCTTGCTCACTGGGTTCTTGTATGGATTAAATGAGGTAACGGATGGGAAAATACTTTGTAAACTCGAAAGAGCTTCATAACCTATAAAGTGCTTTTCGAGCTTTGTAAATGAAAAAGCTTTACAAACTGTTAAGCTTTCAATAAAGTCATGTTCACACTGTAAAGCCCTTGGTAAATCATTAAAAAACTGTTTTCACCCAGCCTTTTATGGTTATTATATGAAATCAAAGTTTAGTCACAATACAAAATGTTCTTGTGATAAATATACAAGTTCAGAGGTAGGAAAAATCTGAACTGTTCAACAAAGGGATGGACTACTCCTGAAAGTACTGAACTCCCCATCAGTGGAGGGGAGAAGGGGACTGGCCAACAGATAATATTTGGAGAAGGACCAGGGAAAGCTTTCTGGAAGAAGTGGCACTTGAGTTAGCCTTTGAAGTATAGGAGTACCCAGAAGATGCTTCCCTGCATCTCCTTATAAACAGGAGTCCGGTCTAGCTCCCTAAGCCCCTTAACGTGGGCCAGCAGAAGAAAAAATTGCAAAAGAGAATGAAACATTCACAGCTTAAAAATTTCATGGTTTTTGTTTTTAACTCAACTTTTATCTCCTGCCGAATGTGTAGAGTTGGCAGTTGTGTTGATCCCAGAGGCAGGAGACCCAGAGCCCGCCAGCAGTCCCAACAGAAAACAGTAGTCAGATTTTTGGGCTGTTCCCCAAGTTTCAAAGCCAGAGCTGAAGATCACATGGAGAAAGATTAGTATTTTACGACATGTCAGAGCTGGTAAAGGCTTTAGGATGTGGAATAGGGGATATTAGGGAATGTCAGCACTTGAAGGGGCCTTTGAGCCTAGAACAGAGAACATCAGTACTTGCAGGGGCTTTTGAGACCAAAACGGAGAATGTCAGTGCTTGAAGGGACTTTAGAACCTAGAATAGAAAACCTCAATACTTGAAAAGGTCTAAGGAATCTTTAACTCAGGGGTTCTGAATCCATTTTGCAACATGGAGCCCTCTGATATTGTGGGGGAGCCCTTTTCATCGTCATGTTTTTAAATGCATAAGATGAAGAAAGAGACTAATTCTATTGAAATTCAGTCATAAAATATATTTTTTTAAAACTTGTTCACAAACCCCAGGTTAAGAATCCCTATTTTGACTCAACCTCCTCATTTTATAATTTAGGTGATGAAGAGCCTGAGACTGAGAAGAAAGAAGTCACTGGCACAAGAAGTCATCCATTAAATTAGAATCATAGATTCTCAAAATTCATAGGCTCAAAGGTCATAAATTTGGAGCTGAAAGTGACCTCGAGGCCATCTTTTACAGATGAGGAAACTGAGGCACACAAATATTTAGTGACTTGCCCAGGCTCACATGCTAATTTTGAACCCAGATCTACTGTCCCAGCGTTTGCTGTCTTGATGCTTCTCAGTTAGAAAAAGCCTGAGAGAACATAATCTTCTTTATATCCTCCACAAAAAAGGGCTTCTCATCACCTTTGTGAACTAGAATAGATCATCCAAAAGTTTTGGTCCTCCAGTTCCTCATCTATAAATGGAAGAGGTTGAACTAGACAGACTTTAAAGTTTCTCCTCGATCTAGATCTTAGGAACAGATGAATATCTTTCACCTTAATACCTTCGGTGACAGGATGTTCCCTACTTTTAGAAGCAGCCCATTCCATGGTTGGACAGCTCTGATCTTAAGAAAGTTGCCTTACAGACATATAGGCCTCCCTTTAAATTGCAGCTATTGTTCCTAGTTGTGCTTTTCGTGCCAAGTCTAATCCACTCCCACCCACCCTACCACTATCCCCACCACCACCATTTGGGAAGGGTCCAGACTTCACTTGTAATCATTAATACTTTAGTGGGAATTATAGAATCATCAAATGTCCGAGGTGAAATACATTTCAAACAATTGTTGACAGTAGACAGGCTCTGTGGACATGAATATATCCTAAATCAGATTTGCTTCAGAAAATCACTCTCACACTATCAAAGATCCTGAAATTTTTCAGGTTTCTCTTTGACTTAGGGACAGGGTAGACTTTGATCCGTCATCAACTGTTAAAAGTTAGTTACCAATTAATAATACATGTTGCTTATGATCCAGCAGTTCAGAATCTTTGTAGAAATAAGGAGTATCTGGAAGGTGGAATCTACTTGAAATAATCAATAGGAAGCACCCAATAAATTTCCTCTTTAGCTCCTCCATGAATTCACAACCTGAAAAAATCACTTCTCTTTGGGCCCTGGTTATCACACTCCTGCATGGCACTTCCCTCAAGTTCCAGCTCTGACATTTTCTGTTCTTTGTTCCAAAGGCCCTTCTGAAGGCACTATGCAGTTCAGTTGAATTTAATAGTTGCCAAGGGCCTAGTATGTGCAAGACAAAAATGACATCGCTCCTGCCCTCAAGGAGATTCCCTTCTCCTGGAAAGGTAAAGAAAGCCCAGGAAGGCTTCTCAGAATCCTTACCACAATCCTGTGAGTCTGGTACAGCAGGAATCATTTACCACTTGAGAAATTACAAAGCTAAAGTTCTGGAAAGGGAAAGGAACTTGACCACAGGAGAAGTGAAGTGGGAAGATGGGGAGCTGAGCCTGGATTTAAACCCAGGACTTCTGATTGCACATCCAGTCCTCCTTCCCACCCTAGGGCTTGGGTTCCTGTATCTAGCAATAATCAAGGATCTCAAGTGGAACTTCTCAGAATTAGAATGATATAGAAGACCCTCAGAAAGCAAACAGTCCAAGCCCCTTTCCAGGCTGTGAACTCCATCTTCCATTTCCAGGCTTTACCTTCCCTGTACCTGAGCACCAGCACTGATGGAGAGCATCCTACCGATTGCCACAATCTCTTTCATTTTGCATCCTTAGGAAATTCCTCCTTCTATTGAACCAAAGATCTGCCCCCCTGTCATCTCTAACCGGTACAATGTTCTTTTTCCACATCGAGCTCTCTGCTTCCCTGTTTGCATCTCCGCCTCGGTAAGATCTCATTTTCTGTCACAGTATCCAGTTGGCTCCCAGGTCAATGAGTACGTGCAAAGCCTTCTCCGGGACTAATTGGAATGCAGCTTCCCAGCCAAAAATCATTCTCTGCCCCCCCTTCCGCCCCCATCCATCCTCCTCGATGACTCGGGCACTGTATCATGGCCCTGGCTGAGACAGGAGCGGCTCTGGTTACACCACACGGGGGATTATGTGGAATCCAGTGGCGTGAAGCAAGAACTTACAAGACCCAGAAACCAGATTCTTGCCTGACTTACTAATCCCCAATCTCACTAAAGCAACAGGAGTTACAATTTATATATATATTTATTAACATTTATATTTATATGTGTACGTATATATGTATATATACACATATATAAATATAAATAAATATTTATATATTTATATATGTGTGTATATATGTATATATACATATATATTTATATATATACATATATATGTAAATGTTCAAGCTAAGAATAGACTGATGCATCGTGGGGGGCTTTGACCTGGCAGCCCCAAGACCCTCATTTGCTGAGAAGAGAATGAGACCCAAAGGGACAGTTAGGTGGTGCAGTGGTTAAAATACTGATCTTAGACTCAGAAGGACCTCAGATCTGGTCTCAGACACTTGGCACTACTATGTGATCTTGGTCACTCAATTCCGATCGTGGAGATAGGGGGAGTGCAAGAGGGAAGAAAAATGAAAAAAGAGAGAGAGAGGAGAATGCATGCCCTTCTAGGGGAAAGAACTTGCGCAGCATCCTGTAGCAAGATTTCTTCTCTGGTACTGTGGGTCCCCAGGCCATGGGACTCACCTCTCCCTGGCTCCCAAAACAGAAATGCCAGTTACTGGCCTATCCATAATCATTAGTCTCTGTCCTCTGAACTGAGTCAAGTCCTATTTCAACAGCTGTGAACTGGAGTGCTCATTCAGGATCTTCAGGTTCCCTTCTTAGCCTCCCCTCCCCCAGGAAGCCCAAATGTTCTTGAATTAAGTCACAGAATCTTAGTGTTAAAAGGAATGTCAAAAATCAACTAACCTCATCATCAAATGTCACCTATCCCAATGTGCTTTCCAATTTAGGGATTTCTCACACAATGAGATCATTGAGTCTCTACTTGGAAACTTCCAGTGACAAGGAACTCGCTACTTCCAAAGGTAGCCCTTTCCATGTGTGACAGCTCTAACTGGGGCTACCTTTGTCTCATATTCAGCTGCCGTCCACCTTCTTTCCTTTTCTTGGGTTGGCCCAGCCCTCTGGTCAATCATAACAAACAATCCCTTTCCATGTGACTGTCCTTCAGGATGGATGAGCTCTTCTAAGGAGACCTCCAAGCTGAGGCTGAATGATTGCTTGTAAGGATATTGTAGGGGTGAGTTTTCCTTGTCATGACATCAGTGGAAGGAATTAGGGGTGTTCCACCTGGAGAAGAGGGGCAGCATGATGGCCTGGAGTCAAGGAAACCTGAGTTCAAATCTAGCCTCAGACACTTAACTAGCTGTCTGACAAGTCACTTAACCCTGTTTGCCCTGGTTTCTCATCTGTAAAATAAGCTGGAGAAGGAAATGGTGATCCATTCCAGGATCTTTGCCAAGAAAACCCCAAATGGGGTCACAGAGAGTAAGACACGACTGAACAACACCTGGAGGAAAACAAATTCTTTATTGAGAAGTGCTGGCTATCTCTAAATGTTTGAAAAGGGTATTAAATAAAAGAATGAGATGTGTTCTGTTTCGCTTCAGAGGGCAGAAGTGGGAACAATGAGTGGAAGCAAATGCCAACAGAATAGAAAGGAAAACTCCCCCAAAACTCCCTCCCAAGGAGAGCCCTTGATGCAACAGACTAGCACAGCAGAGAATAAAACATTGCCATTAAGAGCCTTCTGGCTGAGCAAAATTGGATAAGGACTTAGCAAAGTTATAGAAGGAGAGATCTTCACAAAAGAGGGAAGAGGACTCGTGTGCAAAAATGTTTGTATCATGTAAAAATTGTCTGTTCATATACTTTGACCTTTTATCAATTGGGAATGACTTTTATTCTTATAAAGTTGACACAGTTCTTTATATATTTTAGAAATGAGGCCTTTCCTGGCCTATATCCCAAAGAGATCATAAAAAAGGGAAAAGAATTCATATATGCAAAAAATGTTTGTGGCAGCCCTTTTTGTAGTGGCAAGGAACTGGAAACTAAATGGATGCCCGTCAATTGGAGAGTGGCTGAATACATTATGGTATAAGAAATGAGTGGAATATTCTTGCTCTTTAAGAAATGATGAGCAGGTTGATTTCAGGAAAGCCTGAAAAGACTTGCATGAACTGATGCTGAGTGAAATGAGCAGAATCAAGAGAACATTGTGCATGGCAACAATAAGACTATGCGATGATCAACAGTGATGGGCTTGGCTCTTCTCACTCAACACTGCAGTGATTCAAGGCAAATCCATTAAACCTAGGATAGAAAATGTCATCTGCATCCAGAGAGAGAACTATGGAGACTGAATATAGATCGAAGTGTAGTATTTTCCTCTTTTTTGTTTGTTTGCTTGTTTCTTATGATTTTTTTTTCATTTTGGTCTGTTTTTTCTTGCACAACATGACAGATATGGAAATATGAGGAGGAGGAGGAAGAGGAAGAGAGTACAGGAAGAGTAAGAGGAGGAGAAGGAAGAGGAAAAGGAAGAGGAAGAGAAAGAAGAAAAGGAGGAGGAGAAGGAAGAGGAAAAGGAGAAGGAAGAAGAGGAGGAAGAGGAAGGAGAGGAGGAAGAGAAGGAAGAGGAAGGAGAGGAGGAAGAGAAGGAGGAGGAAGAGGAGAAGGAGGAGGAAGAAAAGGAGGAAGAGCAAGGAGAGGAGAAAGAGGAGAAGGAAGAGGAGGAGGATGAGGAGGAGGAAGACGAAGAGGAAGAAGAGGAGGAGGAGGAAGATGAGGAAGGGAAAAGGAAAGAGGGAGAAAGGAGGAGGAGGAGCAATGTTGTTCAGACATGGAAATGGTTTGAAACCTCCAGATCTCCTCTTCTGAGAACCTACGATTCCAGGCCATCCCCCAAGAGCTGTAACCAACTAACAACTCTGGGGCCTGAGGCAGAGCATAAAAGATTTCCTTGAATCAACTTTTGGAGATGCATACAATTGCTACCTCCTTTCCCTGAAGTGGAGAGAGACCTCAGGCTTCAGGACACAGGGCTTCAAGGGAGAAGAGAATCCAAAGCATTGCCTAATGAGTGGGAGACCTCAGAGACAGTCAAGGCACCTTTAGGGAATCCTCAGAGAAAGAAAACATGGCTGCAATGGGAAAGAGCTCTAGGGGATGGGAGGAGGGGAAGCAGGGAGCAATCATCTGCTAGCTTTCCATTTTATCTAATTACTTATGCTAACTGGGTGTTTAGCTCTGAAGGAGTGAAAGTTCTGTGAGCACCCTTTAATTTTCAGTTCCCTGGGGCAAAGTCCCAATCACCCCACAACGGTTAGTTCTCTGATCAGCCTCCACCACCACCCCCTCAAATTGTCTCTTCTTCAGGCTAAACTTTCCCAGTTCCTTCAACCAACTTTTCTACTTTATGATGGTTTCAGCTTGATACCAACCCTAGGAAAATTTAGAAGGCAACAATTTTTATCTTTGGCATCCCCCCCTCCCCATCCACCTTCCTTTGGTAGCCCTATTCCTTATCAGACCCAAGAACTCAGGGTTTTCACACTGCCCAAGTTGCTCAGAACTTCTGAGAACAACTCTGCCCAGCACTGGTTTTAAATTCTGACTCTGTTTCCCCTCCCTCCCTTTAACAAAACTACTTTCATGTGTCTGCCTTGATAGAAAGAAGGTGAGAAATCTTTGGCTACGTCAAGCCATTAAAAAATCCTTATCCTCTGATCTGCAGAGCATGGAAGGTTTTCCTATTACCCCATACCCTCTCACAGTCCTCCCACCTCCTGCCCCATTTTCTCACCCCAACTTCAACACTTAATCCTCTGTCCTGCCTATCTTGGTTCCTACTAGATTGAGAAACTCCCTTAGGGTAGAATATGAGTGTTCTGCTGCTTCTTACTTTTGTTTTAGCACATGATAAAAGACCCTTCACAAAGAATGTTAATTTTTTTTTGACTCAGAATAAATCACATCTAGGGAATCAATCATCAGCAAGTACCAACTCCAGGTCAAGCACTGTGTTGGGCTTCTCTATACATTTTATTTTATTTTATTTTATTTTCCCAACAATTTGTTTAATTGTTTTCATTTTTATATTAGCTTTTTATTTTTCAAAATATATGCAAAGATAGTTTTCAACATTCACTCTTGAAAACTGGTATTACATATTTTTCTCCTATCCTCCCCACCACCCCTCTCTCCTTCTCTCTATACATTTTAGAATAAGTCTTACTTTATAGGATAAAGACCTGAGATCCATGAATTTTTAAAGAATATTTTTATGAGGGGGTGTTTCATCAACTTGGATAAATACATTGTATTTTGTCATTTATACTGTTTCCTTTGTAATGCTATTTATTTTATTTTATGCATTTAAAAATATGATTAAAGAATGAGTCCATAGGCTTCTTCATACTTTTAGAGGGGTCTAAAAGAGATAGACAGACAGAGACAGAAACAGAGAGAGACAGAGAGAGAAGAGGGGAGGGAGAGGAAGAGGGAGAGGGAGGGAGGGAGGGAAGGAGAGAGAGAAGGAGGAAGGGAGAGTGAGAGCAAGAGAGAGTTAGAAATAAATGCTCCTGCCCTATAGGAATGAAGCTTGAATGGTGATATTTCAGGCACATGGCTATCATGTCACATTGGGAAAAATGTGTAGCGCTTGCAACATCCTGGACTGCTCCTTGACACAATAGACCATCTTCTTAACATCAGTATTCTTATAAGGATACTATACAGCTGCAAGAATGTGTATCTCTCTGTAGCAAAACCTAAAGAAGGATGCTTTAGTTGCAGGGCTTCTTAAACTTTTTCTACTTGCAACCCCTTTATGCTCAAGAAAGTTTTATATTTTTTATACCTTATTATATAGGTATATAAAATAGGTATACAGATCCAAATTTACTGCTAATGAATCATAATTTTGCAACCTCCACATTCAATCATGCAACCCCATATGGGGTGTTGACTCAGTTTAAGAAGCTTTACTTTAGTGAGAGCATTCTGTATAAGAAGCTCAAATCAACACTCTTTCTATACTTACATTTGTATGTTCTCTTCTGATAGAATGTAAGCTCCTTGAGGACAGGAACAGTTCTTTGTTTTTGTCTTTGTATCTAATCCAATCCCAAAATGACTTGCCAGTGTCATATTCGGGGACCAGACATTCCAGGTAGGATTTGAATTCAGACCCTGATTCTAAATCCAGTGCTTTTTGACTATCCATGGTAAAATAATTTGCATGAAACCTAATCTGAGACAAAGTCATCCTAGATTCTAAATTCAGTTCTGCCATTAGTCTCACTACAGGAAGTTACTATTTCTCTAAGATAACAAATCTCAGACAAATCTTATCCTGTTTGAGCCAGTGACTTCCTCCTCTCTGGGTCTCAGTTTCCCTATCTATTAAATGGGATCATTGGCTAGTTGACCTCGAAGGTCCCTTGATACTTATACTCTATACCTTGCTATCAGGCTTTCCCCCAATTTTTCAGCTGTCAGAATCTTGAGTTCCAGAGGGAGACTTCTGGAAGGGCTTGCTGCCCACCCGTTCTGCAGTACTGGGCTTCGAGCCTGTGTTTGGTTTTCTTGAGAACTTCCACCACCCATGAGATAAACAAGCCTCACTTTGTGTTCTCCTTTGCCCTGACGCTCCAGGGCCCCCAGCTACCCCCTCCCTCCTACCACAGCTGGGTGGCTGAGACCCAGCCTGGCCCAGCTGACGTGCCCAAACCCACGGTCTGAAACTTCTCTGGCTGAAAGGCTGGAGAGGATCTCAGGAGGAAGCACAGAACTGAAGCCCCCAGAATCCTCAGAGGGGAGCCGGGCTGTGCTCTTGTGTCATCTCTCAGATCTCAACATCTCAGAGCAAATTGTCACGGCCCCTAGTTACAGAAACATGGACCATCACAGCTAAAAGGAGTCTTGGAGATCAACCCCTTCATTTTACAGATGGCGAGAAATAGAGCACACAATGAGTTTGTGGCAGAGACAGATTACAACTCAGGTCTCTTGACTTCCAAATTTACCTTGATTAATAAATCATAAAGAATTACTAGATAGTCTCCAGAATCTGCTGCTGCTGCTGCTGAGCATGTATATAATGCTTTAGTGGTTGAACAGCATTTTTCAAATATCATCTCATTTGGTCTTCACATCAACCCTAGGAGTCAGGCAACTGAAGCAAATAGATTTAAGTGGCTTCTCTGGGGGGTTCCTTCAGTTAGAGTGTCTGAAGTTATATATGAAAGATTTTCTTGACTCCTAGTCCACTGTTCTCTCTATCCACTACAAGCACATAGTTGGTTCTGGAATGAAAGAATCTGAGTTCAAATCCCATTTTTGACAATTGCTACAGAGGTAAAGTTGTGGAGGTCTTTAGTTCCTTGGACCTCAATCCTCATGCTACTGGTGGGGGTTGGGAAGGCAACATCAAACCCATGCCCCCCAGTCCAGCCAATGCAATCCCTTCATTGAAGAGGCTGGGGAGCCTATTCCCTAAAAGGCATGATGGAAAGGCTCACTCCTGGATTTGGAACATCAACATATTTTCTATTATTGGTTCTGGCCCCTAATCATGTGATTAAAAAAATCTCACAACTGAAAGAACTGGGGTGTTTTCAATAAGCCAGAACTGGCCAAAGTGAGTCTCTTTGCTTCAGCTCATCCACTTTCTTGATTGGCTGTCTTGGGGATGTAAGGCCTGCCATCAGTCCTTGGTTGGCAAGAGAGACTTGGGATCCTCGGGCTACCACCATGTGGCCTGGGAGTACATCACTCTGCTGTTGCACCTGTCTCTATTATTACATTGTTATTATTATTTTCATTGATTAATATCTGCTAGTTTTTCCTGTTTTTAGGTGATATGACTACGACTTTGAGAGCTTCAAAAGGTCAAGTGAATGAGACACCAGAAACCCCAAAACTGGAATCCATGCTGGGATTTGCCAGAAGCTAGGCCATGAAGAGTAAAGCTTTAAGAGTCCCCATAGAGTTGCTGAGCCTGGAATTAGGAATCGAGTTCATATGTGGCTTCAAATACTTACAACTTGGGGGCAAGGCATTTAACCTAGCCTTCCTCAGTTTCCTTTTCTGTAAAATAAGACTAACAATAGCACCTGAATCCTAAGGTTATTATAATGATAAAATGAGACAATATTTATAAAGTGCTTAAATAGTCCTTGACAAAAGTGAATAAGTGCTTAATAAGTGATTGATCCCTTCCCACCTATTTCCACCCCCAGGTTTGGAACAGCATAGATTAAAGGCAGCCCAGTGGTACCAGAGATGCAGAATCCTCCATCAATAACATTGGAAAGTAAACTTGCATGGCATTGACCTGCATTAAGTCTGATTTTGCTCTCCCCAGGGACCAAAGATTCAAAGAAGGTGTGCTCCGGGGCAGGAGGACCTGAGTTCAAATCTAGCCCCAGACACTTAATACTTCTAGCTGTGTGACACCTGAGCAAGACAGTTAACACCAATTGCCTCCCCAAACAAAATTAAAAATAAAATAAGAAGGGTGTACCCTGAGATGCCCAGGAGAAGTGTTCGACAAATTCCTTTGTAAAAAACTAATTACTTTTTCATCATACACAGCAACAACAGTATTACATGATGATCAATTCTGATGGACATGGCTCTCTGCAACAAAGAATTGTCTCAAACCAGTTCCAATTGTTCACTGAAGAAAACCATATACACCCAGAGAGAGGGAAATGAAATATGGTCCACAATGTAACATTTTCATGATCTCTATTGACATTTGCTTGCATTGTGTTGCCTTTCTCTGATTCTTTTTTTTTTTCTTGTAGATAGGATGTTTCTTGCATAACTTCTCAAGCATTTCAACATTATTAACATGCAGTGGACTTCCTGCCATCTAGGGGAGGGGAGGGGACTGGGGGTAAAATATGTAATGGAAAGCTTTGTAAAGATCATTGTTGGGGAACTACCCATACATATGTTATACAAATAAAAAGCTTTAATTAAAAAAAAAGATTTTGATCCTGGGTAGCTGGTAATGTTGAAATGATTGGGCTCAAGTTGATACGCAGACTTTGAGAAGATAATCATAACCAATTCCAATAGACTTGTAATGGAGAGAGTCATCTGCAACTAGAAAGAGGATTATGAGGAGTGAATGTGGATCACAATATAGGATTTTCCCCTTTTTTTTGTTGTTTCCTTGCATTTTGTTTTCTTTCCATTTCTTTCCTTTTTTTGATCTGATTTTTCTTGTGCATCATGATAAATGTGGAAATATGTTTAGAAGAATTGTACATGTTTAACCCAGATTGGATTACTTGATGTCTAGGAGAAGGGTTGGGGGGAAGGGAGGGAAAAATTTTGGAAGACTAGGTTTTGCAAAGGTAAATGTTGAAAAGTATCTTTGCATGTACTTTGAAAATAAAAAAGCTAATATTAAAAAAAACTAATTAATTTTTATTGGTTACATGAAACTAAGCTTTCATTCACCCTGGAAGATTGAGACACGAGTATCACTGCATCTACCATGAAGGACTTGGACTAAATGGCCCCTTACATCTCTGGCTCTGTGACCCTATGATCTGAGATCACTTAACTCTCTGAGGGCAGGAGGGAAGGAGAGATGCATTCACAACACACATTTTAACATACTTTCTTAACATTTTTCTCCATCACTTTCTAAAGTCTAGAAATAAAGGAACAAATAAAGCCCAGGTATGTGGTCTTTGCTACTTTCCAAGGTGTAAATAGCCCCACAGAAAGTAACTATAGACTCCAGAGAGTTGTTTTAAACTGGTTCCCTGGCACTATTTGACATCCACCATCCTGCCCCTCCTCCCCTGAATCTCAGTTTCATCATCTTTAAAATGGGGGAGTTGGACAAAGAGATTGAAAACCACATGTGTGACTGGCCCAGGGTACTAAAGACTTGGAACATGGCTTCTTTGATTTCCAATCTTGGGCTCCTTCCAGGAGGGTCACTTCTCCCCCAAGATACTGAGACTGTGAAGTTGCCCTTCAGAGCCTCTCTTCCTCTTTGGAACCTCCTCCTTTCCCCCAGTACCTGGATCGTGGCTATTCAGGGCTACCCTCAGGCTCCCACCCCACCCCCACCCAAAGGCTTGGTGAGGAAGGGTCATTTTTTTGAACCAATCCCTGTAGTCCCGGCTGCCAGATTATTAATGCTGCAGCTGCTTCTTGTCATACTGCACTTTCAACTTTTGTTGAAACATCATCACCTCTTCTGCTTATGTTAACTCCTCTGTTGACATTCTCACTTTCTCTGTTTACTCTTACTTCTCCATATGGGCAGTGGTTCAATAGGGAGAACTAGGAGAGAAGCCCCCCTAAACTCCAAACTGCAGTGATGAATCTAACTACCACTATCCTGAGTGCGATCAAGATAGAGAGAGAGAGCAAAAAGAGGGAAAGAAATATTCAGAAAAAGGCAGAAAACAGAGAGGAGACTTAAAGAGCAAAAAGAAGAAAGAGAGAAAAGAGGAGAGGAACTGAGACAAAGAGAATGATTTTCAGAAAGAGACACTATAAACTAATCTATAATTGGAAGAGACTGTAAAGACCTCTCAATCTCAACCTCTTCCCATTTTACAGACGAGAAAAAAGAGGTCCACTAATCCCTGCTAGTGTTGCAGATAGAGATGGGGGAAACTGATCCGTATGGGGAAAATGGGAGATGCATCAGCCTCGAGCAGAAGCATTTAGGGAAGCAGCAGGATCATAATTTCTTCCCTAGAGATCACAAACCCTTTTGGTCTCTCTGCATTGAATTCATTAGCCAGCTCTAAAGAAATTAATGGTCAGAAGTGAATAAAAATTCCCTGGACTGGAGTAGATGAGCCCTACGTGGAAGATGCTAGCCAGCTTGGAATAAAGGGGAAAGTAAAGGTTGCCTTTCCAAGGAAGAAGGTAGCTAGCCAGGAGGTACAGTGAATAGTGTTCTGACTCTGGAGTTAGGAAGACCTGAGTATAAATTCTGCATTGGATACTTATTATCTATATGACCCTGGATAAGTCACTTAACTACAGTCTGCCTCAGAGTTTTCATCTGTAAAATGGGACAATAATAGCACCTACCTCCCAAAGTTGTAAAGAGGTTTAAATTAGATAATATCTGCAACATCCTATATAAATGTTAGCTATTATTATTATTCTGGGTACAGCCCGTGAATTCTACTTTGAATTGTATACATCATTATCTCTTTACAGCTTCCTCTCCTTCAGCAACTTACTGATGGGTGGAGACATTTACAGTGTGGAGGCTCCCTCAGTCCCTACTGCCCTACCTACACCTCCATCTGGCATCTCCTCATGTGTGTGTCTCTGGTGCATGTAGAGGCTCTCTCCCTTGAACTGTTATTATTCTCACAAGTGAAGTATGTGCCCTGTTTATGTAGAAAACACAAAACAGATCCGAGGTAACCCAGCTGGAAGTATGAGAGCTCAGAATCCAGTTTTTTTTAACTCCAAATCCAGGACTTTTTCCACCCACCCCCCAAGGCAGACAACACAGAAAACACAGGCAGAGATGAAGAGGAGAGAGGGAAGGAAGAGTGGGGGGAGAGGAGGAAGTCAGAGAGAGGGAGGGAGGGAAAAAGAGAGGGAAGAAGGCAGAGAGGAGGAGGAAGGAGGGAGAGACACACACAGACAGAGACAGAAACAGAAACAGAAACAGAGAGACAGAGAGAGACACAAACACACACACAGAGAGACAGAGATAGTGAGGGGAGAGGTGGGAGGGGAGAGAGAGAAATGAAGAGACAAACAGAGAAAAAGACTGAGACAGAGATGGAGAAAGACAGAGAGAGAAAGAGGGAAAGAGAAAAGAGACAGAGGGGGGGATGAAGAGAATGAAAAAAGGAGAGGAAAACAGAGAGGGGAACAAGGAGGGATGAAGTGGGGATAAGGATGAAGAGAAGAGGAGAAGGGGCAGAAGACAGAGAGAGGGAGGAAGGGAGGGAGAATGAGAGGGAGACAGGATATGGAGGAAAAAGAAAGGGGGAGAAAGGTACAGAGCTAGGAAGATAGAGGGAAGGACACTGGAGAGACAAAGATAAATAAACAAGGACATCAGAAACAACAAAAAAGACGGGGACAGGTGTTGAGACATGAGAAGCAGTCCACTGGGCTGCTATTTTCTCTGATTCCAAAGGTAATTTATTCGAGAAAGAAAGGGTGAACAGAAGCCCTTTAAGCATCTTGCTGTGGAGAGCTTTAAAAAGAATTGACCCAAGACTTTCTCAAGAAGAGAGAAGCTTCCCTGAGCTTCAGCCAGTTTGAAACACAGCTCAACACCCAGTTTGAAAGCCATTGTTCTGGGTGGGAATAGGTCTGATGAGCTTATGATTTGAGGCTGAAGATTATGAGAGAGGGGATGTCTGCAGGGTTTGGGGGTGGGGGAAAGGGGCATGAGAAAGAAAGAAAGCACTTTATTTTCTGGAATGTTTACAAATGGTTTCTGGTCGTGACTTGTGTCTTGAGACTTGGGAGGGCGCCTATTGAGTCCCCTGTTAGTGTTTAACTTTGGGATTAGGAATTATTGAACTGGGTTCATTAAAAGAGTTGGGTTTTGTCCTTTAAAAAAAATGAGAAAATGAGGAACGCATCAATCATCCCCGGACAAGAAGTATATTCACTCTTCACCCCACCCCAGCCCACACCTCCACCCTGCCTGTGGGAGCTTTTGTTGGGAAAAATCTGTGTTCAAGGAAGCATCAGCTCCCTCCCCATGGGGCAAGAAAGAGGATTTAGATCTCAAAATGTGTTCTCATCAGTCATGGGATCATAGGACTAGAGATGGAAGGACTAGAGACCATTAAATTCAACTTCCTAAATTTGCAGAAGAGGGAACTGAGGCTCCATAACCTTCCCGGGCTCACATAGCTAGTAAGTATCCAAGGAAGGATTTGAATCCAAGTCTTCCTGACTACAAATCAGGCCTCTAACCATTAGACCAGGGCTTCTTAAACTTCTTCCACTCAATACTCCTTTTTGCCCAAAAAATTTTTACGTGACTCCAGGTATATAGGTATATAAAATAGATTACACATTTACTGATAATAAATCATAATTTCTCAATCCCCACATTCAGTTACAACACCTCAAATGGGTCATGAAATATCATTTAATTATTGGACACTATGGGGCAGCTGGATGGAGTAGTGGATAGAGTCAGGAGGTCCTGAGTTCAAACACAGCCTCAGACACTTAACACTTCCTAGCTGTATGATTCTGGGCGAGTCACTTTATCCAAATTAGAGAGGGGGGGCAACTATACCATACTACTTTAAGTTTCTAACATAGAAAGGCACTTTCTAAGAAAATAAGGGTTTTTTATCTAACTCCTCCAAAACGTCTCTGGGGATTGAGTGAGCTATAGAGATTTGGGCATCTCCTGAGAGGACAAGCCCCCTGGGAGCCACCAGATGGGATGAATCCTAAAATCCTAGATTCTTAGAGGTAGAAGACACTTCAGAGGGCTTCTAGCCACAATCCTACCCAAACCCAAACTCATCCAGCCCTCGCTTGAGAACATTTACTACCCAAAAGTTTACTACCTTATAAAGCAATCCATTTCACTTTGGGTTTTAGCAGGGTGTTTTTCCATATATAAAGCTAACCTATGCTTCCTTGTACCCTTTTCCCATTGCTCCTGGTTGCCCTCCAGGGTCAAGCAGAATGGTATAATTTGTCCTTCTCATGAAAGCCCTTCAAATACTTGAAAGCAGCTATCCTGTCTCCCCTAAGTTTTTTTTTTCCTTTTCCAAGCAAAACATACCAATTTCTTTCAGCTCAAACCTCAGATGATACATTTTTTCATTTTTTTTAACATTGTGGTCACCCTCCTATGGACTGAATCCAGTCTATTAATGTTTCTCCTAAAAGAAACACAGTTTCCATATGACCAGTGTTGGGACTCAAACTTTCCGCTCTGCAATTCTGAATGCCATGTCTATCAATATACCCTAAAATCTTATAAGCTTTTATGTTGAGTCACATAGGCTTGAAATTCATTAAAAATCAACTAAATGATTCCTGGTGATGTTTCCCATCTTGTAATACAGTTGATTTTTTGAGCCCAAATATAGACTTTACATTTATTCCTGATAATTGTTTTCTTGAAATTTCTAGATTCTAGGGCTGTTGCTCTAACAGGTTATATAACTTTTTGGGGATAAGTATAAATGGCTAGAGTAGGAAGACTGTGATCTTGATGATGTAAATCAGTATTAATTAGGAGCTGGTGATTGATCCCCTGGAGGCATTGTGGCCAGGGGAAGCAAGATTAGATTTGAATTTAGAGGATCTGGCTTCAAATATAACATCTGAAACTTATTGTTCAACATTAGGCAAGTCCCTCAGTCTTCTTGGGCCTCAGTTTCCTCATCTGTAAAATGTGTAAATTGGATTATATGGCCTCTGAGGCCCATTCTAGCCTTTAGGTCTATGCTCTATAGAGCACTTATATTTGAAATCTTAGCTCTATCATTCATTATAATTTGTATGATCTCAGACAACTATTTCACCTTAGTGGGTTTCAATTTCCCCATCAGTGAAATAAGAAAATTGAATTATCCTCAACTCACAGGGTATACTCATAAGGATAGCTAGGAAGCACAGTGGGTAAAACACAGGACCTAGAGTCTAAGACGCTAAACTTGAGTTCAAATTTGGCCTCAAACACTTATTAACTGTGTGACCCTAGGGAAGCCACTTAATGCCGTTTACCTCAGTTTCCTCATCTGTAAAATAAGCTGGAGAAAGACATTGCAAACCATGCCAGTATCTTTGCCAAGAAAACCCCAAATGGAGTCACAGAGAGTCATGACTGAAAACAACTGAACAACAATAACAATCAATTCATATTGAAACAAGACTGTTAATCTGTACCTAAGGATCTCTGGGAACTGCATATTGACTTAGTTTTAAAATGTAACGTTGGTTATTTGTTATATTTTTATGTATTTTGTTAAATATTTCCCAATTATATTGCTTGGATTTGGGCTGCACTTGGGAGCCACACAAGACCCATGGAAAGCATAATTGATCTCTCTGGACTAGCTAACTTTTCAGACTACTTTGAGCTCTAAACCTGGTGACCTACAGCAATAGGCCCTACTCAATTCTAACCAGTGCAAGAATACAATCTTGAGTTTTCCATAATGATTGAGTTTGTCTCTAGGAAGAAAAAAAACCAATAACATGTGGCCAAGAAGTCTTGGGCAAAATTGTTTCTGTACCTTTATTTGACTTAATCAAGCTCATTTCCCACAATATCTATTTCTACTAGGTATCCAGAGCCCTCGTGTTATCTTCTTGAGAGAAGTAGGACAAACTAATAAGCTCACTCACTAAGAAGTCAAGTTTCATACTTAGACACTGTACTCTGTCAAGAACACTACATTGCATGAAAAAGTATAGGTTCCAGACAGATCAGGCCTTTGAGCTACCTCAGTGGTTTCCCTCTCTCTGGAAGTCTTCTGTCAAGGAGGCTTACTCAGGTATGAGCTGAAAAAGATGGCTCCTTCTAGCTCTATATGTCAGTGATTTATAGTCTTGAAGAGTGGAACTCTGTCCATCTAAAATCTAAAAAGAGGCAACGTTTAATCCCAAAGAATGAAGCTCTAATATGAGAACATCTATAGAATCTGTGAGTGTCTGATCGAGGGGAAACACAGGGATCTTCTGAGCCTTGTTGGACCTTCTCCATAATTTATCCCCAATGAATCAGTTGTGGGCTCCCAAGAGCTCACTGCCAACCTTTGTTCACTTACCCCCACAGCTTGTGAGCGGGATTCTGATGGGCTTTTGTTGAGAATCCATTGAATGGGGCTTGTTCCAGGCCAAAGCAGGTGTCTGCTCCTGTCTCCAGGGAATGCTTCGGCCTGGGAGCCAGTAACCCAATCTCCATTCTCTGGCACATTCTGTCATCCTGTGGGGAAAGCCAGAGAGAAGAAGCTATTGGAGACTCTGAGTAGCTTAACACCCACGGTGTTTGTGTTGCCTCTCAGACTTGATCTGGTCCCAGATAGCACACCTCTGCTGGGACAACAGACAGATCTCTGGACAGGAGCACAGGCTGGAGGAAGGAGAAAGGTACACTGACTACCCCTCTTTCTTTCTGCTGTCCTTTGGAACCACAGAAAGATGTCTAAACAGCTTCCAATTTGCAAGTGGTTCTCACACAGACTAGGTAGTATGAGAAACAACACTTTATTTTACTACTAATTGATTGTGTGACACTGGTCAGGATATCTTCCCTCTCTGAGTCTTAATTAACTCATTTGCCAACTAGAAATAATGACCCCTGTCCTGCTTCCTCTAAAGAATGGTTGATAAGCACTGACACTTATATAGCACAATATATTACTTATCTCATTTGAGGAGCATGTTGACCTAGTTTGAGAGGAAGTGTTTTATTTGAGGGGCAGTCAACTCAGGGTGTAAGAGGCTATCTCAATCAGGAGTGAGTTCCCCATGATTGGCGTTGTCCTAGTAGAATATGAATGACCACTTGTCCCCGCTCTGGGTCTCAGTTACCCTATTTGTAAAAAAAAAAAAAAGGCTAGAATCTCTTTACATTCTCATTTTAGCAGTAAACGAGAGTTTAGAGATTTTTTTCTGTTTTAGAACAAAGGAAACAGATTAAGAGAGGGGCACTTCCTCCCTCCTAAAGGCAGTTTCCTCCGCTATCTGGTGCTTGGGCCCCACTAATGCTTAAGTTTCCTTCTAGCTCTGACAGCAGATGACCCTCCATTTCCTAACTTCATCAGCTGGCTTCAGTGAGGCGTGTGCCTTCCGGGATGGGCTCACCCAGCCAAAGCCTCTTTCCTCTTGGTTGGGCCCAGTTAGAGAGAAACACTCTGATGAGAAGAAGGGAGAAATGCAAGAGGTGCTAAGCTGGGGCCCCCTGATTACCACTAGGAAATGGGAAATTCCTCTTGATTGAAGGGACAAGCTAATTAAATGTCCCAGCAAGGACAGAACATAGGAGGGAAGTCAGCCAGGCAGGCAGGCATCCCACATGCCCCATCTCTGACCTCTCTCCCCCTCCTCATTTTGAAGGGATCTGGAGCAAATCCATTCTCCCTTCCCTGGGCCTAGTTTTCCAGTTTTATTTGCCATTACTCCCTTTCCTGAGCTTTTCAGGTCAGCTACATTGGTCTTCTCATTGTAACATTCCTCCTCCCATGCCTGCCTTTTTGTGCTCACCTCCCATTTGCTCCTTTTCCTCACCTCCACCTTCTAGCATCCCTAGCTTCCTTCAAAGCTCAGTTCAAATACCACAGTCTAAAAGCAACCTTTTCTAGGACCCCTATATATGATAATATTTATAGGAACTCTTTTTGTTGTGGCAAAAAATTGGAAATTGTGGAGAATGATCATGAACTGGGGGATGGTTGAACAAGTTGTGGAAATGATGAAAAGAATGGTTTCAGATAAAACTGGGAAGACTTGTATGTACGGATAGAGAATGATGTGAGCAGAACCAGGGGAACATTGTACACAGTAACAGCAATATTTTAATGGTGATCAGCTATGAAAGTCTTAACTATTTTGATGAATTCGTTGATTTACAAGAATTCCAGACTCTAATAAAAAATGCTATTCACCTCCAGAGAGAGAATTGATGGACTCTGAGCACAGATTGAAGCAATTTTTTCTTTATTTTTCTTGCTTCCCCCTCCACACACAATGTGGTTAATGTGGAAATGTTTTGCATGACTTCATATATATAATAGGTATCATATTTCTTGCCTTCTCAATGTGTGGGGGATGGGAAAAAATTTGGAATTTAAAATAAAAATTTGAAATTTAAAAAATAAAATTAAACAAAGTATTTTCTGAGCTCTCCTCTGATGCTAATATCTCTCCAGAAAAGGAAAACCTTTACATTCATTTTTTAATGTTTCAAATATGATAATAAATATATACATTGATTCTTCTTATAAAACATAAGTTTTTTGAGGGTAGGGATTATTTTATTTCCATCTTTATATCCCTAATGCTTAACCCATTGGTGCTTAACTGGTCCTCAGATTCCCTATCTCTAAAATGAAATCAATAAATTCTATTATTTTAAAATTTTGCTATTAACTAGAAAATAATCATCAAAAATGAATATTTCTGTATTAAAATAAGTTTAGAAAAGTGGAATTATATATGAAATAATGAATCTATTCCACATAGCTTATTTTTCCAAAAGATATTTCATTTAATAAAGTAGACAATTCCCTGCTTATCTGGGTCCCATTCCTCTGCTCTCTTCTGTCTGTACTTTTATAAAAGGAAGAAAAAGAAGAAGAAAAAAAAGAAGAGGAAGAAGGAAAAAGAAAAAGAAAGAAAGAATGAATGAATGAAAAAGAAAGAGAAAGAGGGAGGAAGGAAGGAAAGAAGGAAAGAAAGAAATAGATAATATATTCATGAAGCAGATTAAATGTAAAAGTGTTTTGCTTTTCAGAGAGCTGGTTATTAAACATTTACCAGCATCCCAATGTCTTAGTTGACACTAACAAAAACCTTTCTAGGGAAACAGGGGACACAACCAGGTTCACTTATCTTTGTTACATGCAGTAACTTCAGAGTTTTAGGAGAAGGAACATTGGAAGATCCAGTCTGAGTTGCTGAGACTCAATCCCTGGAAGACATAGAGGAAGAGAATACTCAGATCCTATCCACAGGGAGCTTATAGTCTTAAAGGGACAAAGGAAGAATGGGTCCAGGTCCTGCCTTCAGAAAATTCTGAGTCTGGGGCACACAGAGGAAGGGGAAGGTCTTGACTTCAAGTAACTTGGATAGACAGGGGGATACTTGGAAGGAACAGAGCCAGGCTCTGTTCTCAAAAAGCTCAGTTTGGAGAAACAAAAACTCTCTCATTGAGCCCTATGTTTAATAAAGGAGCCTACATTTTGTAGGTGGAGGTAACATGTATAACTACCAAGCTACATGGGTAGTACAGATGTCATCTATAAGAGGGAGAGGTACACTATGAGCTGAACTAGACTGGGAAGCCTGAGAGAAGGACGTTATGGGGAGTCCATTGAAGGAGCTCAGGGTCTCCAGAGAGGAATTCAGTAGAGGGTGAGAAGGATCTCTAGACAACAGGGTGCTGCAGAAGTCTTGGGACAGTTTCAAGCCTTGACAGCTTTAATAGCTTAATACTACACTAATGTGATTAATTAAATTAAAGCAATGAAAAGGAGCCATGACATTTGGGAACAACCTTGTCCTATCATGTGACATCAGGGATGATTATCCCAACTTCCCCTAAACTGTCTCTGGTGTCTTAGAAGGCAAATGGCTGCCATTTTTGTAGTATTTTTTTGTTTACAAATAATTATCCTCACAATAATGGGTAGTGAGCACAGTAGTGCAAGATTTTTGGTTCTGTAGCTGGGAACGCAGAAGTAATAACCTCATGCTCTAATGTTCTATATTCAAAGGGACCTCCCAATTCCCTTTTGTTCATAGTTCCTTCAAAAGAGTATTGGATTCAGATTCTCATTCTGCTGACTTAAAAATTAGTCTTGATACCTCCATTAAGTCCCTGAACTTCCTTGAGCCTATTTCTTCTTCTGTAAAATGAGGTGTTTGGATTAAGTTGAATATAAAGTTCTTCCCAAGTTTGAAATTCTATGTCCTGAGACCTTTTTCTGCTCTAAATTTCTGTGTCCTGAGGATTGCTCCTAACTATGACAGTCTATGTTCCCTTGGAAGATCCCTGATGTCCTGATAATCAATTAGACTTCTGAATGACTGAATGAAAGAAGTAAATGATTGACTTGTCACTTGAACCACTGTACCCAGAAGTACTGAAAATCACCAGCCCTTTTTCTTATTCTACAGCTTTGGGGCTTTTTCATCAGGCTTTCTTTCAGTCCCTGCCCCTGGAGCCTGCTTTGAGCCTTTTGCCTACAAAAAGGAAAATGCCATGTCAACAGGACCTACCCCTGAGACTGAATAGAAAGACAGGTTTGGGAGATTCACCGATGAACTCCAAGGATGGGCCAAGGTGAACTACAGAGGGAGAGAAGCGATCCTAAAGCTATGTACCTGGCTTGGCCTGGGCTGGAGAAACAGGGGGTAGCAGCTAAGCAGTTGACTCCTTCTACCACCATCTCACTCCCTAAACCATGTCCAGGGTTAGGAAGTAGGGCTAGTTGAGAGACCACCTTTAACTAGGTCCACATGCTCCCCCACTAGGATGATTCACAGAAATAAAGGTAAATTCAGTCATTGTTGTTGACCCACACAATTCAAGGGACTTCAAAAACATCTATGACTTCAGGTCTTTTTTGACAAAAATGGGCTAACTTTAGAAATGAGAATATTTTACCTGAGAAAGAGAAGATTTAGGAAGAGTATAATCATTGTCTTTAAGTATCTAAAGGGTTATCTTGTGGAAGAGGAAACTGGGAAGGGAGATGGGCAGTTGCCAAAGGCTGAACAAACTAACAAAGAAATCCAACCCAGAGTGAAAGGGGGATGCTTTGTAGGTGAGTTATCTTCATAATGGAGATGTTTAAGCAGAGGATGAATTGGGATTAGTTAGGGATGTTATACTGGGCATCCTTGCTTGGGTATGAGAGAATTGACCATGCTGTTATGCTCCTTCTCACTCCAGAATTCTGGGATTCTGGTCCCAAAGTGTGAGTGAGATGGAAGCATTGCACACCGTGCCTAGGGAGCCAATGGGCACCGTGTCATAGGCAGAGTAACGGCTCAGTCACTTCCCCCATTCCTGCTCAGATAACAGCTGTGATTTGGGTCGGGTGTCTAGGACAGGGAGTCCAAGAACAATGCAAAGAGAAGCCAGGAGTGTTTGCTTACTGCCAGGGACAGCCAACAAGCCCCAGCCTTGCCTGGCCCATTGTCCAGGGGCCGGGCTGGGGGACGATGACAGCTATCGATGTCTCCCCGCATCAGGCTAAGGGCTCATCTCTGCTCAATGTGAGCCTTTCTCTGGTGTCCTCCCCAGGGGCTTATGCTGGCATCAGGTAGTACCCAGTGTCAGAAAAGGAGAAACATTACAGGCCTGGGGGAGGGGGCATTGGAGAGGCCCTCAGGACTCTGGGCACTAGGGAAAACAGGCATTGATTTGTGTCTGGGAACACAGACCCTCTGTGTGGCTCAAGTTTCTAGAACTGTGAAATCTAACTTGTGTCTCATTTACTCCTGATACTGATAACAGCGTGGAGCCTCCTGTCCGATCTGCTTTTCCCACCTTGGTGTAGTCTTTCTCTGGGGGCCATTGTCCATATACTCCATTCCCCTCATGCTTCTATTATGCTGGAAAGTTTCCTCCTGGGAATAAGAGAATTACAGACCATCTGGGCTGGAGGGAGTTTAGAACACTTTATTTTTTTTTATTAAAGCTTTTTATTTGCAAAACATATGTATGGGTAATTCTTCAACATTGACACTTACAAAGCTTTCTGTTACAAATTTTCCCCCCTACTCCCCACCCCTCCCCTAGATGGCAGGAAGTCCACTACATATTAATTATGTTAAAATAGTTAACAAATCGAATATGTATATACATATTTTTACAGGTATCTTGCTGTTCAAGAAAAGTTGGATCTACAAGAAAAAAAAATCTGAGAAGGGAAACAATGCAAGCAAACATCAATAGAGAAGTAAAAATGTTATGTTGTGGTCTATATTTCATATCCCTCTCTCTGGGTGTATATGGCTTTCTTCAGTGAACAATTGGAACTGGTTTGAATCATTTCATTGTTTTTTTTTTTTTTTTTTTTGCTTTGGCAATTAAGGTTAAGTGACTTGCCCAGGGTCACACAGCTAGGAAGTGTCTGAGACCAGATTTGAACTCAGGTCCTCCTGACTTCAGGGCTGGTGCTCTAACCACTGCGCCACCTAGCTGCCCCGAATCATTTCATTGTTGAAGAGAGCCATGTCCATCAGAATTGATCATCGTATAGTCTTGTTGTTGCCGTGTATAATGTTCTCCTGGTTCTGCTCATTTCGTTCATTATCAGTTCATGTAAGTCTCTCCAGGCTTCTCTGAAATCATCCTGCTGAGAACACTTACTTTAGAATGTCACATGTGAAAGGGACTGTGACGGTCATCTAGACTCTTCATTTTATCCATATATCCATCATCCATGTATCTATCTGTTCATCCATCCATCCATTCATCCATCCATCCATCTATGTCCATCTACCTATCTTTCCATCATCCATTTTAACAGAGGCTCAGAGAACTTAAATAATACAGAATTTGAATCCAGATCCTTGGATGGAATGGTAACTAACTGTAACTGGGGCAGAGGTAAATTTAGTTTGAAAGGGGAGAGTGGCTTGGATGGTTGTGTAGAGGATAGTCCAACCATGGTTATGATCACCCATAGGAAATAAGGGTAGTCCTTACCACCACCACCAAACACACACACACAGAGAGAGAGAGAGAGAGAGAGAGAGAGAGAGAGAGAGAGAGAGAGAGAGAGAGAGAGAGAGAAACAGACAGACAAAGAAAGAAAGACAGAGACAAAGACAGGCAGGGAGAGAGAAAAAAAAGAGAGAGATAGAGAGACTCTTACCTCAAAAGGGAAGGTAAACCCTGGGAAAGAAGCCTGGGACGGGGGCAAAAATGAGGCTCAGGGACAGTAATCTGTAACAGGCAGAAGCACACATCCCATCCCCTCTGATATAAGCGTCCCAAAGTCCATTTGTTGCAGGTTCATTCCAAATCTGCCATTGACTTTAAATTCAGCACTGTTCCCATTATATCACAGAATGGAGACCCGGCAGGGACCCATTTAGTCTGAGCTTATTTTACCAAAGGAGGAAGCCGAGACCTGCATGGGAAAAGAAATCATGAGTTAGTTGCAGAGCCATGACTGAAGAGACAAAAAGGGGCCTCTTGAAAGGTCAGCAATTTCGCCAGCCCAGACGTTATCTTCCCCTGGGTTTGCTTGTAATCTTTGGACTGTGAGATTTACAAATGCTTCAATCACTGGAACACAGAAGACAGATCTAAAAGGACTTCCCCTACAAAAAACATAAATCTATCACTCTACTACTCAATGAACTCCCGTGGCTCCCTATCACCTCCAGGCTCTTCTGTTTGGTATTTAAAGCCCTTCACAGCCTGAGATTAAACCTACATTTCTGAACTACATTTCACATTCCTTCTTTCCACACACTTAGATGCAATCAAACTAGCCGTTAGTTCCTCATTCACAGTACTCGACCTCTGGACTCCATGTCTAAGTATTGTCTTTCCCCCAATCCTTGAATGCATGCTTGCCTCACTTCTCTTTCAGAATCCCCTGGCTTCCTTCAAAGGTTCAGTTTGAGCTCTGCCTTTTAGAAGTTAGCTTCCTGAGTCCCCAGTTGCTCAGGCCAAATCACCCTCTATCTATCTCTCTATCTCTTTATCCATGCATCCATCCATCCAACCATTCATCCATCTACCCACCTATCTATCTATCTACCCATTCATCCATCCACCTACCCGTCTGTCTATCTATCCATCTATCCATTTATCTATCTATCCATCTATCTATCTATCCATCCATCCATCCATCCATCCACCCATCTATCTATATATCTGTCTGTCTGTCTATCCATACATCTATCTACCCACTCATCTGTCTATGTATCTATCTATCCATCTGTCTATCTATCTATCCAAATAATATATAAATATGTGCATGGGACAGCTAGATAGCACAATGGATATACTGCCAGGCCAGAATCAGGAAAACTTGAGTTCACATTAAGCCTCAGACACTTACTAGTTGTGTGACTCTGGGCAAGTCATTTCACCCTGTTTGCCTCAGTTTCCTCATCTATAAAATGAGTTGGAGAAGGAAATAGCAAACCCCTCTAGTATCTTTGCCAAGAAAATCTAAAATGGGGCCACAAAGAAATAAACACACTTGAAATGACTGAGCAACAAAATATGCACATCTTCTCTCCCATGGCTAAAATGTAGTCTCCTTAAGAGTTTCAGGGATTATTTTTATTTTAGAGGTAGCTTAGGTAGCATAACAGAAAGAGGGCTGGGCCTGCAATCAAGAAAACTGAGTTCAAATTAAGCCTCCAGATACTTATCAGCTGTGTGATCCTGGAAAAGTCCCTTAATAGGAATAAACGTTGAGCTTGTTTTGAGGATCAAATGAAGCGTTTAGCACAGTGCCTGCCATATAATAGATGCATAATAAATGCTTATTTCCTTCCTTCTCCTTATTTTCTCAGTAAAGAGGGAAGGTTTTCAGTGGAGAAGATGGGAGAGGTTTATGGAAAGGTTTGGAACAGCCTCTGTGGAGAATGGGATAGAGAATAAATTAGAGAAGAATAAAGAGATTGTCTTTCTATAATGAGGGCCCTGTTGAAATCACATAATATAAACTTATAGTTGGCCCCAAAAGCCCCAGCTCCAAAATAACATATGAGAAGAAATGGGAGAAGTAAATAGCAAGGATTATTTTGGATTAGCATTGGGCAAGATAGACCATAGAGCAAAATTCATGGAACTGACTGAAACTGACAATAGGATCAAGATTGAGAAAGGAAGTCAAGTCACAGCTGTCATGGTGCCTTGGTTTGGAACTGAGCTGTATAAGACACTGATATATAGAATTGATTTAGGAAGGATATGGTATAGAGCAAGATAGAAAGATAGGCAATTGTGGTGGGAAAATAGAACATTTATGGTTGATGCTAAGACCATGGGTGTGGCATTAAAAGGTAGAAGGGCCTGGAACCAGATATTCTGAAAGGCAAAGGAACTTGGATTACAGTCAAGAATAAACTATCCAGCTAGAATGAGCACTATCTTCCAGGGAAGAAGAGGGATATTTAATGATATAGGTGAATTTCACCTCTTTCTAATGAAAAGACCAGATCTGAACAAAAAATCTGACCTCCAAACACAGAACTCAAGAGAAGCATAAAAAGGTAAAAAGGAAAGAACTCTTGAGAACTATATTTCTACTATGGGTATACTTAAAGAATGGGGGTATAATTTGATTTTACTTTGATAATATGAAAAAGAAACTAGAGGTGGAAAGGCTATCATGCTGGGAAAAATAGGGAAAAGGAGGTAAAATAAGGTTTAAAAAAAGGAGGTAAAATTAAGGTAAAATCTCATGAAGAGGCAAAGAAAACCTGACATAATTGAGGGAAAGAAGGAAGGGGGATGAGCATTGTGTGCCCTCATCAGATAGGGCTCTAAAAGAGTTTATCAGAAACATTTGGTTTCACAGAGAAATTTGTCCCTCCTTATAGGGAAGTGGGAGGAAAAGGAGGAAAAGAAAGGGATAGACTAACAGAAGGGAAAATAGAAGAATTAGGGGAAAGGTGTAAAAGAGGGGGAGGGGCTCTAAAGGGGGTAGGACTGTTTGAGGGAAGTGGTCATCAAAAGCAAAATACTGGGGAGGGGGGAAGGGAGAAAGGGGAAAGGAAAGAGGAAAAACATAACTTTGGATAAATAAGATGGTAGGAAATACAGAATTAATTATTTTAACTGTGAACGTGAATGGGATGATCTCTCCCATAAAACAGAAGCAGATAGCACACTGGATTAAAAGCCAGAATCCAACAATATGTTGTTTACAAGAAACACATCTAAAGCACAGAGATACATACAGGGTGAAGGTAAAGGGCTGGAGCAGAATCTATTATGTTTCAGGTGAACAAAAAAAGTAGGGGTAGCAATCCTGATCTCAGATCAAGTAAAAGCCAAGAGAGATCTAACTAAAAGAGACAAGGAAGGAAACTATATCTTACTAAAGGGTACTATAGATAATGAAGCAATTTCAATTCTAAACATATATGCAACAAGTGGCATAGCATCCAAATTCCTAGAGGAGAAGTTAAGAGAGATGTAAGAAGAAATAGACAGCAAAACTATACTAGTGGGGGATCTCAACCTTGCTCTCTCAGAATTAGATAAATCAAACCACAAAATAAACAAGAAAGAAACTAGGAAGATAAACCAATTGTTAGAAAAGTTAGGTATGATAGATCTATGGAGAAAGTTGAATGGAGACAGTAGGGAGTTTACTTTTTTCTCAACAGTCCATGGAACCTATACAAAAATTGACCATGTGTTAGGGCATAAAAACCTCAAAATCAAATGCAGAAAGGCGGAAATAGTAAATACATCTTTTTCAGATCATGATGCAACAAAAATAACATGCAATATAAAGCCAGGAGAAAATAGACCAAAAGTTAATTGGAAATTAAATAATCTAATTTTAAAGAATGAATGGGTAAAAGAGCAAATCATAGACACAATCAATAATTTCATCCAGGAGAATGACAATAATGAGACAACATACCAAAATTTGTGGGATATGGCCAAAGCGGTAATAAGGGGAAATTTTATATCTCTAGACGCATATTTGCATAAAATAGAAAAAGAGAAGATCAATGAATTGGGCTTACTATTAAAAAAAAACTAGAAAAAGAACAAATTGGGGCAGCCACGTGGCTCAGTGGATAGAGCACCAGCCCTAAAGTCAGGAGGATCTGAGTTCAAATTTGGTCTCAGACATTTAATACTTCTTAGCTGTGTTACCCTGGGCAAGCCACTTAACCCCAACTGCCTCAGCCAAAAAAAATTAAAAACCCTCAAATACCAAATTGGAAATTTTGAAAATAAAAGGGGAGATTAATAAAATTGAAAATAAGAAAGCTATTGAATTAATAAATAAAACTAAGAGTTGGTTTTATGAAAAAACCAACAAAATAGATAAGCCTTTAGTTAACTTGATTAGAAAAAGGAAAGAGGAAAATCAAATTGTTAGTCTCAAAAATGATAAGAGAGAACTTTCCTCCAATGAAGAGAAAATTAGAATAATAATTAGATGTTACTTTGCCCAACTTTATGCCAGTAAATTTGATGATCTAAATGAAATGAAGGAAGAGCTACAAATATATAGACTGCCCAGGTTAACAGAAGAGGAAATAAATAATTTAAATAGCCCCATTTTAGAAAAAGAAATGGAACAAGCTATTAACCAGCTCCCTAAGAAAAAATCTCCAGGGCCAGATGGATTTACATGTGGATTCTTCAAAACATTCAAAGATCAATTAATTCCAATACTATATAACTATTTGAAAAAATAGGGGAAGAAGGTATACTACCAAATTCCTTCTATGATACTGATATGGTGCTGATAGCTAAACCAGGTAGGATGAAAACAGAGAAAGAAAACTATAGACCAATTTCCCTAATGAATATTGATGCAAAAATCTTAAATAAGATATTAGCAATGAGATTACAGAAAGTCATCCCCACGATAGTACACTATGACCAAGAAGGATTTATACCAGGAATGCATGGCTGGTTCAACATTAGGAAAACTATCAGCATAATCAATTACATTAATAGCCAAACTAACAAAAACCATATGATTATCTCAATAGATGCAGAAAAAGCATTTGATAAAATCCAACACCCATTCCTATTAAAAACACTAGAGAGTATAGGAATAAAGGGGCTTTTCCTTAAAATGATTAGTAGCATCTACTTAAAACCATCAGCAAGCATCGTATGTAATGGAGACAAACTAGAACCATTCCCAATAAGATCAGGAGTGAAAGAAGGCTGCCCACTGTCACCATTACTATTTAATATTGTATTACAAATGTTAGCTTTGGCAGTAAGAGAAGAAAAAGAGATAAAAGGAATTAGAGTAGGTAATAAGGAAACCAAATTATCACTCTTTGCAGATGACATGATGGTATACCTACAGAACCCTAGAGACTCAACTGAAAAACTACTAGAAACAATTCACAACTTTAGCAAAGTTGCAGGATACAAAATAAATCCACATAAATCATCAGCATTTTTATATATTACCAACAAAGTTCAGCAGCAAGAGATACAAAAAGAAATTCCATTCAAAATAACCGTTGACAGTATAAAATATTTGGGAATCAATCTACCAAGGAAAAGTCAGAAACTATACGAACTAAACTACAAAACACTTGCCACACAAATAAAATCAGACCTAGTCAACTGGAAAAAAATTAAATGCTCATGGGTAGGGCAAGCAAATATAATAAAAATGACAATACTACCCAAAATAATTTACTTATTTAGTGTCATACCAATCAAACTCACAAGAAATTATTTTACAATTCTAGAAAAAACAGTAGCAAAGTTCATTTGGAAGAACAAAAGGTCAAGAATTTCAAGGGAATTAATGAAAAAAAAAAGGCTGAAGAAGGTGGCCTTCCTGTACCAGATCTAAAACTATATTATAAAGCAGTGGTCATCAAAACCATTTGGTACTGGCTAAGAAATAGAGTAGTCGATCAGTGGAATAGGAGAGGATTTCAGGACAAACTAGGCAATAACTATAGCTATTTAGTGTTTGATAAACCCAAAGACCCCAGGTTTTGGGATAAGTACTCACTATTTGGCAAAAACTGCTGGGAAAGTTGGAAACTAGTATGGAAGAAATTAGGGCTTGACCTACACCTAACACCACATTCCAAGATAAGATCTAAATGGGTTCGTGATCTAGATGTAAAGAGTGATATTATAAGCAAATTAGAGGAGCATGGTATAGTTTACCTCTCAGATCTGTGGAGATGGAATAAATTTATGTCCAAAGAAGATTTAAAACTCTTAACGGAACACCAGATAGATAATTTTGACTATATTAAGTTAAAAAGTTTTTGTACAAACAAAACTAATGCAGACAAAATTAGAAGGGAAGCATCAAATTGGGAGATCATCTTTACATTTAAGGGTTCTGATAAAGGCCTCATTTCTAAAATAAAGAATTGTCTCATATTTACAAGAATTCAAGCGACTCTCCAATAGATAAATGGTCAAAGGATATGAACAGACAATATTCAGATGATGAAATTAAAACCATTTCTAGTCATATGAAAAGGTGCTCCAAATCATTTTTAATCAGAGAAATGCAAATTAAGACAACTCTGAGGTACCACTACACACCTGTCAGATTGGCTAAAATGACAGGAAAAGATAATGACAAATGTTGGAGGGGATGTGGGAAAACTGGGACACTAATACATTGTTGGTGGAACTGTGAACAGATCCAACCATTCTGGAGAGCAATTTGGAGCTATGCTAAAAGTTATCAAACTGTGCATACCCTTTGACCCAGCAATGTTTCTATTGGGCCTACATCCCAAAGAGATCTTAAAGGAAGGAAAGAGACCAACATGTGCAAGAATGTTTGTAGCAGCCCTTTCTGTAGTGGTTAGAAACTGGAAACTGAATGGATGCCCATCAATTAGAGAATGGCTGAATAAATTATGGTATATGAATGTTATGGAATATTATTGTTCTGTAAGAAACGACCAGCAGGACGATTTCAGAGAGGCCTGGAGAGATTTGCATGAACTGATGCTGAGTGAAATAAGAAGAACCAGGAGATTATACACAGCAACAACAATACTATATGATGATCAATTCTGATGGACATGGCTCTCTTCAACAATGAAATGCTTCAAACCAGTTCCAGATGTTCAGTGAAGAAAGCCATATACACCCAGAGAGAGGGACATGAGATACAGACTACACCTTATCATTTTCATGCTCTATATCGATGATTGCTTGCATTGGGTTTCCTTTATCAGATTTTTTTTGTTCATGTAGATACAATTGTTCTAGCACAGCAAGATAAGTATGGAAACATGTATATGTATATTCGACTTGTCAAATATTTTAATATAATTAACATGTAGTAGACTTCCTGCCATCTAGGGAGGGTTGGGTAAATGGAAAGTGAGACACTCATCCCCTCCTTGAATCGATCAGTGTGAATATCTGAAGTTTCCTGTCTACAAGATAGGGCCCAGGGGAGGTGAGAGCTGGGGGAGGGGGTTGGGTGGCAGATAGGGGACCCGGGAGAGGTTGGGGCTGAGGTAGGAGGGGAAAGGACCAATGAGGGGAAGATGGGGGTACAAGCCTAAAGGTGGGGAAAGGGTTGCAATCGACTGCACAAACCCGGCCGTTTTTTGGTCCTGAAACCCAGGTCCATGGCCACCCTCCCTGCACGAGGCTAATCAGGACCGGGGCTAGCTGCAGCGCTTTTCGCTCTCCACTACAGGGACAATAAAGTGACTTTTGTTCCGGCTTACCAAGAAACGGGCCAGGGGATCACGCGTCATCCCCGCGGGGCTGGAAACGCAGGACGGTGTCTCCAGGAGAGAGGAAAAAAACCTTCCTCGACTTTCATTTTACTGCAAAGACAAAACGGACTTGATTCCCAACACTCAGGCCTTTGTAAGCAGCCTCTCCACGCCGAAGGGAGCAGCCGGCGCTCTGCTGTGACCAAAGGGACGGCTGGGCGGGGGGCTCGGGCTCTCCCCAAAGGATCTCCCCACACCCACCCCATCCCACCCCATCCCACCCCACCCCCAGCACGTTGGGGTCCAGAAAAACTCTACTTGGTAATATCAAGGAATAATAATCGAGTTCACTACAACCAAGGTCTAAGGTGTTCCAGATGTCCCCATCCCCTCTGTCCTTCTCTGGGACATGTGTAATTGTGGAGGGGCTGGAGGGTCCTCCCACCCAGCCCGCCCTCCAGCCCCTCCACCCAAGACTGTTCCTATGTGTTCCTATCTTTGGTCCAGTTGTAATTCTATCAAGGTTGGCTCTGTGACCTGGTGTGTAGTGTGTGTGAAGCTGAAACTGGACCAGCTGAAGATTTTCCCTAACTGATGATGCTGAGATGGCGGCCAGGGTCTTTGAGATCATAGTCTCCTAGCTGGCTATAATCAAATCCTTCATTTAGAGCCCTGGGCCTGGTCTAAGACTTACTGTACTACTCCTTCGTGACCCACCACAGGGGAAACATGGAAGGGTCAATTGCAAGTGGGCTTTCTGTAAAGTATTCATGTGTCAGGCTGTCTTTTGCGTTGATCCTGTCCCCGGGATTGTACATCAACAACTTGTTCAGCAGTTCGAAGCCCTGGTCAGAGAGATAGGGCCCAAGTTTTTCATTTAACTTATTAGAGGAATATTGTTTAACAGTTATGTTCTTCACTAATGGAAGCTCATTGTAACCAGGCCAAATCTCCTCAGTTGGAGTTCCCAGCTTCTTGAAAATTTTGTTGATCTGGCTAATCTCTGATTTCCCTTGAAATAGAGGCTTCTTGAGTAACAGTTCTCCAAATATACAGCCCACTGACCACATGTCTATCTCGGTGGAATATTCTTTGGCTCCAAATAAGAGTTCTGGAGCTCGGTACCATAGGGTCACCACCATGGAACTGAAAGCTTTTCTTGATTTGTTATATTCTCTGGCCAGTCCCAAATCACCAATTTTTAAAATGCCCGAGTTACTGAGGAGCAAGTTGGAAGGCTTGAGGTCCCGATGAAGGATGCCGTTGTCATGAAGATACTTCACTCCCCTGATGAGCTGAACCATTAGCGTTTTCACTTCCTCTGGCAGGAAGGGCCGCTTCAAGGCCTTCATGAACTTCAAGACGTCTTGCTCCACATAATTCATTACAACATAGAACTCATCCAAATTGTTGCCCACCACGATCTCCCGGAAATCGACAATATTTGCGTGCTGAACTTTCTGCAAGAGATTGATTTCCCTGAGGTAGTTAACTGGGAAGCCTTCTTCCATGCTGACCATTTCAATTTTTTCAGAGCCACGATTTCATTGGTCTTTTTCTCCATTGCTCGATATACCACACCGTATGTGCCCTCGTTTACTTTGTTCAGATACAGGTATTCATGCACGCTCCGACAACCATGGAAGGC
>JAJPUD010000070.1:0-51980 GCA_023553655.1 Myrmecobius fasciatus
AAAAAAAAAAAATGGCAATATGTGCACTACCTATCTCAGAGGACTCTCTTAAGGAAAGGTGTGTTTATGTGTGTGTGTGTGTGTGTGTGTGTGTGTATGTATGTACCAAAAAGTTACCATAATTATCATTACTAATAACTGAAATCACAGAAACTTGAAATGTCTAAAACAGAACTCATTACCTTTCTCCAAAATGTATCTTTTCCCCAAACTTTCTCATTTCTGTTGAAGGCATTACAATTTTTCCAGTCTCCCAGTCTGCCATTATCCTTGACTCTTTAATCCTTTTCATTGCAAGTATCAAATAAGTTACCAAGTATTGCCATTTCTATTTCCACCATATCTCTCACATCTGACCATCCTCTCTATTCCCACAACCATCACCTTGGTTAAGGCCCTTGTTATTTTTTTGCTTAGATTATTACAATGGCTTTCCAATTGCTCTGTTTCAAGTCTTCCCACTTCAGTCCATTCTTTGTACAGTTTACAAAGTAATTTTGTTAGATTAAATCATGTCATTCTCCTATTCAATCAACTTAAATGGTTGCCTCTCTCTAGAATCAAATACAAAATCCTGTTTCACTTTTGAAGCAATTTACAATTTTCTAGCAATCTAGCTTTATTTCCTCATTGTATATTGTCCCCCCCTTACACACACACAGCTAAACTTGTTTTCTTCCTTTTAGTCCTATAGACTTCTCCATCTCCAGTCTCCATGTCTCTGTAGTAGGCATTATTTGTGTTTAGAATGTAAATGTTTTTTCACTGCTACCTCATAGAATCTCTCTATTTAAGACATAGTTCAAGAACAACCTTCCATGTGTAGCTTTTATTAATTGTTCAATCGACTACCTGGCATTTAATTTTTATTCATTCAAGTTTATTATTTTTGTATGCAAATTTGAATTTATTTTGTACTTCTACACATGTATATATATATACATCTATAAATATTTCCTTTTTTCTGTCCTTTTAATATTTATATTTGAATATAAGCTCTTTGTGAGGAGGGATTATTTAATTTATTATATAACTACCATATTTTCCTCACCAGCACCATGCATACATAGCATAGCAGATACTTAATATATGCTTATTTATTAAATCAAATGATTATTATTAGATATGTAGCATTATATAATGTAGGAGATATAATCTTGGATCAAGGAAAAGACTTAGGCTCAATTCCATTGGCTCTGGACAAACTGGATGCCTTAGACAATTCTCTAAGATCATGTGTAGCAGAGAGATGCTGACTTGATCTGATAGAAGTTTCCTCATCAAGGACATCCCTGTACCAATGAAAACACAATGAAACCCCTATGTGTAAAGTCTATCTACAGAACCTCCCATCCTAAGTTTATTTTATCATGGATGCAGGTAATCTGTTCTGCCTAGAGCCAAAGAAAGTAATTTGTGTACATTTTTGTGTATCCTCTCACTTAAGCAAAACATTTAGTAATACAAGAAGACTGTTCCCAAACTATTTGGTTATTGGCAAGTTATGGCAGAGCTTAATCATGTTCTATTCTCTTCTGATATTTGTTAGATGATTTTAGAAATTCAGTGACTTGAGTGCTCTAAAATAGGAGACTAAAAGAAAAAAGAAGTCCCAAGATATTCCTTAAACATTTATAGCTCCATATGTGAAATAAGCCTAGTTTGGGATCTTAGTATTTCCCTTGTTTTGGGTGAAAAAAGTTCATTTTACAGCCATGGTGGCCTTTCAGAATTGACCTTTAAGAAAGTATTAAAGAGGGGCTCTGAAGGTACAAGCATATTTTCAATTTTTTTACAGAGAAAATTTTGGTTTTACTACACACAATTCTTGCCCATACATTAGCTAAAAATAGAATTTGAATTCAGTTTTAATGAAATATAATAGCCAGTGAAGAAAACAAATAATAGTATAACATTTTCTAATTTCATTTAGAACTTCTAATTCGAAAATTCAGTATTTCTGTTTCATGCTTTTTGGTATTTACAAACACAAAAATATATCTTATTAGTGCTCTTTATTAACTTTGCTAACCACCAGCATATATATTTGAGGAAAGCTCATGAAAAAAAAAATGGTGTCTTTGAAATTTTAGGAGACTATCTCTTATTTAATATTTTTAAAGCAAATAGGGCATGCGAAGAGAGAAATATTCTACTTGGATTGTTTCCTCTATAAGACTAAAAATTTCTTGGTTCATATGAGGTCCAAGGCAAATATGAGGGGAGAAGAATAGTTCTGGGACAAGTCTTGTTAAAAAAAATGATCTGGTAAATTATGTCAATTCATTAGATGATACTAAGCATTTTGCACTGAATTTTTTTAAGCAGGATGGTTCAGGGACTAAGATCCATACCATGTGAAGATAGATAAAAAATTTTGATTAACTTGAAGAAGTCTTAGTGGACATAATAACTCTTCAAATATTTAAAGTCATGTCACGTGAAAATGGAATATATTTTTTTTTTTTTGCTTTTTGCTGAGGCAATTGGGGTTAAGTGACTTGCCCAGGGTCACACAGCTAGGAAGTGTCTGAGACCAGATTTGAACTCAGGTCCTCCTGATTTGAGGGCTGGTACTCTAACCACTGCACAGCCTAGCTGCCCCATGCGTCACCTAGCTGCCCCGAAAATGGAATAATTTTTTGTTGTTGTTATTTGGGTTTATTTTATGTGGATCCAGAAGGCAGAAGTAGCCTAAATGAATGAATATTAATGGGAAAAATTATTTGGATCAACATGAAAAAGAACTTTCTAATAATTATAGTTCTGGAAAAAAAAGAAAATGAAAAGGAATCTTTATCACAAGAAGGTATTCAAGCAAAGACTGAATATTACAGAGAACAGAAGTTCACATTTGATGTAAGGGATCTCTGAGATAACCTCCAACTCTGTTTTTCTTTTAGAAATCATAATACTTTTGGAATATAGATCAAAGACAAGTCACTTGGCTGTAGTAGAAATATAAGCACATACTCAATGAGGTCAATGCATTGAATACTATTTGTATGTACAGTGGTCTAGCTACTAAGTTAACAGGTGAACTTCATCTATATGTGGAAATTTTTAAAAAATGGAAACTGATTTAATTCCATAAATTACATATAATAGCTGTAATTGTATATGTACATGTATACATATATACATATGTAAATGTATATGTATATTCATGTATATAATGAACATAAAATTAATTTGAGATGCAGGTCAACCCAGTGTTGTTGATACCACATTTTATAAATGAGGGTCAGAGTCAGAGAGGTTTGATGATTTCCCTATGGTTACATAGCTAGTAAATGTCAATCAGGGGAGATTCAAATTCTGACTGTAAGATGAGCACCTAACACATGCAGCTGCCAAACACAGAGCAGAGAATCCTTCCCATCCCTTTATCTAAACCTCACTTTCTACTCTGCAAGAAAGCAACAAACCCACAGAATTAAATATTCCCCTGAAAAGCACTAAATAATGCCAGCAGGTTTTGGCAATGTGATCAGTCTACTCACATTTTAGATGCACACACATGCAATAAATCAATTTCACAAATAATGCGTGCTTGATATTACATTTAATTTGAACAGGAAATGAGTCCAAGCCAATTTAAAGTTTCACTGACAGTGATAAACAAGTATACTCAGCATAGAGTATCTTCAAAATATTCCCTAGTTGCAATATTAATTATGTATAATGAATATTATGACTGCAAAACAGGAACAGTCTAAATTCATCAGTTACTGTCTCTCTACAGCCCATAGAAACCCATGGCAGCACACTGGAAAACTATTTCTAGTATTGACAATGTTTAAATGAAAGTTTCATTTAAAATATCAATAACATTTGAATCCATAGATGTGTTTAGACATCCATTTTTGTATGCCATTTTAAAATAATTTTAAAAACTATATATATTTATATTTAAAAAATAATAGACATGAGGAAATTAACTTATATTGCATAATTTCCAGAAAATATAAATCACTGAGCCTGAGTCTGATCAATATATCAGACCACATTTTATTGGGTAATTGAATATGATATAGGTGCTATAAGATGCATATCAAATCTTTGGAGACAATAAGGTGTCATCCAGCAGGCATATAGCATGCTAGTCCTTAGAAAGAAACTATTTGGCCTAAAAGCAAATCAGATCATTTGCTCATATATGTTTGTTGACCACAAGTATGCACATGTATAATCATGTGTATTATGATAAGCACTGTGGGATTATGGGAGAATAAGAGAATCTTTGTCTTCTGGGGGAGAAAGGAAGGCTCTTACTATTGGATGAATAAATAGTATGCTTATAGAATCAAAAAATTATGGAACCCCAAAATTGAAGTAGACTTAGGGAACATATATCAAAGCTTTTCTTAAGCAAGAATTCTTTTTATAAAATCATCAGTTGATATCACTAAGATACCATGTCAGGTATAAAATACAATAAAAAATGCTATGGAAATTTGGAGGCAGAAGAAATCCTTTTTTTGGGGGGCTGGAGAGACCAGGGAGTGGTATATGGAGTAAGGTCCATTTGAACTTGAGTTGAAAGCATTATTATAGATCAGACAGGCAAGTCAATAGGTAGAATTCATTTTTAGACAGAGAGAACAAAATAAGAGTAAGCACAGAGATGATGTAGTTGAAATTACAGATACTGTGACACAATGGATAAAAAGCCAGGTTCAAGAGTTAATGAGACATGGGTTCAAAGGACTCATATGTGTGTGACAAATAACATATCATTTAACCTCTTTCTTCACAGAGTGGGTGGTCCTACCTCTCCCCTCCCCCCTTTTTTAATCTTAGTAGGCACTCTTTAAGATTTGCTGTGATCAAAAATATTCATCAGCCAGTAGCCTACCCTCAGTGATAATCATCTTTGAATTTTATTAACTTGCTCCTTGGAAGAGAGATATTAGTCTTCTACTCAGCCTTAATGTGAAAACATCTTCTGTAGGTAGGATATATTTGAGTATATCACAATCATTTACTCAAGAATTCAACAAGAATTTAGTAAGCACCTAATTTTTGCTAAGCATTGTATTAAGAATTGAGGACACTGCTACAAAAATGAAACAGGCCTTCAAGGAGTTTACATTCTTTTGGCAGGATATAAATATGTGAAGGTAAATGAATACAAAATATATGCAAAATATCAAATAAGGCCAGTGAGGAGTATTGACAATGAGGGGGGAGGTATGATCAGAAAAAGTCTTAAATAAGGTATATCACTGAGGTGAAATTTGAAGAAATTCTAATTTGAAATTCTAAAAAAGAGTTGCAGAGGAAAGGCTAGTAAGAGATAGAATTCCAAGTACAAGGCACATCAAGGAGGCCGATTTGATTGGAAAGAAAAGTACATTAAGTAGAGTAATATGTAAAAAAATGGGAAACAGCAAGTTGGAGCCAGATTGTGAGGGACTTTAAACAACAAACAAAAGTTTGTATTTTGTCATACAGGCAATAGGGAATCACAGAAGTTTTCTGAATAAGGGATTGACAAACAGATGTATTCTTTAGGAATATCAATTTGGCAATCATATAGAAAATAAATTGAAGAGGATAAAGACTTACCACTATTGCAAATCCAAGTAAGAGGTGAGGAAAATCTAGCATATAACAATCAAAAATCTTTCTTCCTCTTTCAAATGAAAAAATTGAACTAAAATTCTTCCTACATTTATCTTGCTTTCTTGAGCCTAGAGTCACTTCCTAGTCAAGATAAAGTAACTGAGAATTATGTTAGTGCAATCTTTGGCTCCTTGAATATCAGCTGCAGGGACATTAGATATCATATATCTACTTCAACTATCTACCACCCTAGCTCTTCTTCTGGGCTTGGCAATGAAGTCAAGAGTACCATTGCTCAAAACATGAGCATATTCCAAGTTACTTCCAGGACCTAAATCCGACTTGTCTTCTCCCCTTAGAATGCAAATCCCTTACAAGCTGAGGCTGTCATTCTTTTTTTTTTAGTTAATTTTTTTTATTTGCAAAACATATGTATGGGTAATTCTTCAATATTAACCCTTACAAAGCTTTCTGTTACAAATTTTTCTCCCCTACTCCCTACCGCTCCCCTAGATGGCAGGATATTCACTACATGTTAATTATTTTAAAATAATTGACAAACTGAATATATGTATACATATTTCCACACTTAATATTGTTGTGAAAGAAAAATTGTATCTACAAGAAAGAAAAATCAGAGAAAGGAAGCATACTGCAAGCAAACATCAATGGAGATCATGAAAATGTTATGTTGTGGTCCACATTTCACATCCCTCTCTCTGGGTGTATAAGGCTTTCTTCAGTGAAAAATTTGGAAGTGGTCTGAAACATTTCATTGTTGCAGAGAGCCATGTCTATCAGAATTGATCATCATGTAATATTGTTGTTGCTGTGTATAATGATCTCCTGGTTCTGCTCGTTTAACTCAGCATCAGTTCATCTAAGTCTCTCCAGGCCTCTCTGAAATCGTGCTGCTGGTCGTTTCTCACAGAACAATAATATTCCATAACATTCATATACCATAATTTATTCAGCCATTCTCCAATTGATGGGCATCCCTTCAGTTTCCAGTTTCTAGCCACTACAGAAAGGGCTGACACAAACATTCTTGCACATGTGGGGCCCTTTCCTTCCTTTAAGATCTCTTTGGGATATAAGCCCAATAGAAACACTGCTGGGTCAAAGGGTATGCATAGTTTGATAACTTTTTGAGCATAGTTCCAAATTGCTCTCCAGAATGGTTGGATATGTTCACAGTTCCACCAACAATGTATCAGTGTGCCAGTTTTCCCACATCCCCTCCAACATTCGTCATTATCTTTTCCTGTCATTTTAGCCAATCTGGACTGTCATTCTTTTTGTACTTATATCCACATTGTTTAGTCAGTCAACAAACATAATGTGTAGATTCTAATGAAGTAGACAACTTGTAAATAATTAGAAACATGAAAGATAAAATACAGAGTAGATGGGAGGTAATGTGAAAGGCATTAGTAGCTATAGGTAGCCTCCTGCTGAATATGGACTTAACCAGAGTCTTGAAAAAAGCCAGTGAAATTAAGAGGCAAAGATGAGAGAATAAATTCTTTTAAGCAAGGGGATGTGCAAAAGCATGGGGATAAGAAATCAGCTATTCAGAGTGAGAAACTGCAGTTAAGTCAGAGTAGCCAAATTGTAAAGATCATGGAGGGGAATAATGTATTAAAAGGCTGGAAAGGCAGGAAGGGGGCATGTTAGAATATGCTTTAAGTGCCATATGGAGGAGAATATTTTTGATTTAAGAGGTAATAGGAAGGCATTGCAGATTCTTGATCAGGAAGGTATAATGGTGAAATACATGTTTTAAAAAAAATCACCTTGGCATCTGAGTGGAGATTGGATTGAAAAGGTGAGAAACCTGATTCAGTGAAACTAGTTAGGTTATTCTAGACCTCTAGGCAAGATATGACAGAGGTCTGCACTAGGGATTAGCATAATGCCTTGTTCATAATAAGAGCTTAATAAATGCTTTCTCATCATTCAGATATATGAAGTGATTCATCCAAAGTCCCACAGCTAATTAGTGGCAAGCTGGAATTTAGGTTGTCTGACTAGCAAGTCCAATGCTCTTCACAAACTCCACAATTAAAAAAAAAAAGGGTAATAACTAAGGGACATTAATATGGGCTGTGTTGAGAATTTAAGGATAATGTCTTCTTAATAAATAGTCCCCGGGTCCATTTTTTTTTAAGTGGAAGAGAGAAGAGAGCATACACATATGCAAAAATACTCCATCTAACACAATTAATCAACTTAAATGCAGTATATATTTTTAAATATCTTGTGACTCAGTTTGAGATAGGAGTCCCTTATCAAACTATCAGACCAAGAGCTAGAATAAAGAAGAAAATAACAATTTAAATGAAGTCCCATGGCCTGTTGGGATTTCAATGGAAACAACTATAGGCTTCTGAAAAGCTAATTGTAGGACTGAATAAAAATGCTTGTTTGGGCAATGTAATGTGTCACAGGCTCTTTCTATGTCCTGACTCTACAGAATACTAGACTCCTTAGCATTGTAAAGAATTTCTTTACATAAATAAAAATGCACACATGTACAGAACACCAAAGGTCAATTGTAAAGGATATACACATACTAGACAGTAATATCCATTATTTTATTCATTTTTAATGAATATGATTGTATTCTATATATTTCTTTGGAAACATATTTAATTAAACATGCATTTTTAGCAATAACAAGGTGTCATTTTTGGCAATCATATTAAAGGCACATATATGTAATATTAAACAGCCAATTTCTGAGCTACTTGTATAATACTAATTTGGCAAGTCAAGTTACAAAGTCTGTACTAAAATCCATTTTGTGCATTTGTGTGATTGCTTTGAAGACATTTTGCAAGATTGACATCATTTCAGTCATATTTAAAAGAACAAGAAAATGAACATTACAAATTTCAGAGGCTCACAAGGAAGCATACATATGGAAATGTTTCTGTTCAATCCTCAACATCATGTATGATTAAGAGACATATTGCTTTTATAAATATAGTGCAATTCACATGGGACAAAGAAGCCAAAATTTTGCAAAAAAATTTTTCAGAATGCAGCCCTTCCTTATTAAATAAAAAGTTTCTTTAAAAAAAATCAACAACAGTTTGCTGCTGAAGGAGATGCAAAATGGTGGTTGTAGGCTTTATCTACATATACAAAACAGTTGGAAAAATACCAGTTGGTGAAACAAGGGATTCTTTAGAAAAACAACCAATTTAGGAACAATTTGGTGAACTGAATTCAAACAGAGAGATTTTCTTCCCAATGAGAGGTGTGTATGTGAGAAAATATAGCTATTCTTAGGATACATTCTCCAATTGATAAATGGTCAAAGAATATGAACAGACAATTTTCAGATGATGACATTAAAGCCATTTATAGTTATATGAAAAAATGCTCTAAATCACTATTGATTAGAAAAATGCACATTAAAACAACTTTGAGGTACCCCTTATACCTTTCAGATTGGCTAAGATGACAGGAAAAGAATGATAAAAAATGGAGGGGATGTGGGGAAACTGAGACACTAATGCATTGTTGGTGGAGTTGTGAAATGTTCCAACCATTCTGGAGAGCAATCTGAAACAATGCCCAAAGGGCTATAAATCTGTGCAATCCCTTTGATTCATCAGTGCCATTACTGGTCTGTATCCCCAGGAAATCATAAGGTCAGGAAAAGGACCCACATGTACAAAAATTTTTGTAGCAGAGCTTTTTGTAATAGCAGAGAACTAGAAAAGAATGGATGGCCATGAATTGGGGAATGACTGGATAAATTGTGGTACATGAAAGTAATGGATTGTTCATCATTTTTTTTCTTTAAAAAATGATGAACAATCTGATTGCAGAAGAGACTGGACAAATTCACATGAACTGATGCTGAACAAAACAAGCAAAACAAGAAATACATTGTATACAATAACAGCAAGAATATGTGATGATGAACTATAAAGGGCTTGGTTCTTTTCAGTAATTCAGTGATTCAAAGCAATTCCAATAAACTTTGGATAGAAAATGCTATCTGCATCTAGAAAAAGAAGTAGGTAGACTAAAAGTAAATCAACACATGATATTTTCACTTCTTTTTTCTTTTTTTATATATTCCATATTTTGTTCTGATTTTTTGCTTCCAACATGATTCATAAAGAAATATGTATTAAAAATAAATAAACTTACTACAATAAAAATGAAGCTATTCTGATAAAGACGAAAGCAGCACTAAAATAACATTTCTAAATTCTGCTTGTGGAGAATTATTCATTATATCTGGGAAAACCAACAGTTAGACTTATCTGGGAAGAAATTTAGGAATTTAAGTCATCTCTACTTCTTTTCTTCTTCCCTCTTTTTCCTTCCTTCTTCCCTCCTTTCTTTCCTCCCTCCTTTTCTCCCTCCCTTCCTCGCTTCCCTCGCCTCTTTGTTCTAGAGATTTGAACTGCTATTTGGTGGGCTTGAGGATTTCATTTAGTGCGTGACTCCTGAGATCTTCTAGAAATCTATCAAACAGAAATCTGATCACTGTTTCTCCCCACTTATCCATCTAGGCTCTTAACTGTGGAGACACCTTTCATGTTTCCTTCATTCTTAACTCACATCAACCTGTTTCCTACATTCTATTCCTACATTCCTTTCTGCTTTTGACATCTTTCAAAAGTCAAACTCTTTTTCCCCCTCTTCCCCTTCAATGACTATACTGTAATCTCTCATATTTTATCTAGAATATTTAATTTTCTAATAACTTTATTTTCTTTATGCAAGAAGAACATATCCATTTTCCAATCAATATTCATATCACTAAGACTTTGACACTCTAAAATATATTTGCCACATGCTATATAAATTTTACATTGAGCATCATTATCACTCTCTTTTGCATAGGTCTCAGAATATTTTTTCCTTGGTAAACTCCTTGAGAACACGTCCAAATTCTTATGAATTTTAGCATGGTCCCTTGCAAGTTCTTACTCAATAATGATGTATATGGGTTTGTATTGAAAGGATGTGGTTAGAATTAAATATATCTGGGGATACAATGATTTAAACAACTATTCATCTAGCTGATTTTGACATTTTTTGATTCCAGAAATATTAAAGGCCATTAATAGAGGATTTAGGACCAAAGGACAAAAGACAGAGGTGATATGATCAGAGGATATAAGAGAGATCAGATATTTAGAGCCAGGAGAACCTTTTTTCAATCTCTCATACATTATGAGTTTAAGACCCAACATTGGGTATATAATAAAATGTTGAGTGAACAAAAAAATGAATATAAGAATCCTTTCTGTCTTGAACACATTCACACGTATATGCTTAGCCCTTTGTTACTCCTGTCTTATGCTCACCCTTTCCACTTATAATTATTCCATTTCACCCGTCCCCTTCATTTCACCTCTACCACACTAAGTCCCTTCAGCAAGATAGATTTCTACTCAGTGTCCTCTTGTCTATTCTAGCTTTCTCCTCCCATTGGAGTTTGAATCCTCCTCTGTCCTGCAACATCTCTCTCAAACTTCTCCTCAGTCTTACTTCCTTACTTCTTCCAGGCTGCTTTGTATATACCAATCCTGTTGCTAGGCAGCTCTAACAGTGGCTACTTTCACATTGACTATTCTGCCTTCTAACTCCTTAAAATTAGCCCCACCAGGTTGAAAAGATCCATCTGTTTCTCTGCAATGCTCCCTCCTAGCAGATGATGTCGAGTAAGAATGAAATTCAGGCATAAAAGAGAACTTCACCCAATAACTTTCTGTTTCAAAATTCTGATGGGTTTTCACATCAAGACAGGAAGTATTATCTAGTTGCCAATCAGTCCTGTAATCTATAAATGACACAATAAATTGTATCCCATTTACCAGCTTAGATGTATATGTACAGGATACCTGTGATCTCTCTACTTTTACTCCTCTACTTGCCATTTGACCTATTGTCCCTGGCCTATATTTCTCTTAAAACAGGGTTTTGGGTTTTTGCATATTTTGTTTGGCTTGTTTCTTCTCCCTCTAGTATTTAATTCCACAATGTGTGCTGGAAACCCCCAGCTTTTTACCATTAGCTATGTGTACAGGGCAGCTGGGCTTTAGGGAGCTTCTGAATGTTTGGGGAAAATTTTGAAGCTATTCCCTGCCGTAGCTTGGAGGCAGCAAAGCCCTTTCGTTTTGAACCTGCTGCCTTTACAGTGTCTCTGTAACCAAGTATAACACACTATCCTCATGATCCCAGAATCACTGAATGTCACAGCAGGAAGAGAGTTTATGAACATAGGACATACAGTATTAAAACTTGAAGGGACCTGATAATGTAGAATACAGAATGTCAGACCTGGGAACTAAATTGTCGGTTATTGTTTTCAGTCATGTCTGACTTTTTGTGAATCCTTTTGGGCTTTCTTGGCAGATCCTGGAGTAATTTGCATTTCCTTCCTTAGTTCATTTTACAAATAAGGAAACTGAGGCAAACAGGATTAAGTAACTTGTCTAAGGTCACACAGTTAGTGACTGAGGCCGGTTTGAATTTGCGTATTTCTTATAGAGCATTTAGAGTCCACCATATCTAGCTGTCCATCCAACTTGTATTACAGCATATAGAACATTGACTGTGAAAGCTTTAAGGTAGAATGTAGAATGTTAATACAGAAAGAAACTTAAAACAGAAGATAAGAATAAGGACTGAGTCCTTTATTTGATAAATGAAGAAACAGAATGTTATCTAAGGTCACATAGCCAACATGATAAAAGTATGCATCCTGATGTCTGATTGGTCCTGTGATCATTCCAAGTTTACCACATTTCTTCTCCTCACTTTGCATATTTTTCAGTCAATGAATTAGAACACATAAAGAGTTTACAGAAAAAAGCAGAATGTTTCAGATGTTAACTTTTTGTTTTTCAAGTTTCCTTTATTAGAGGTAAGAAATAAGCTCAGAATCAAAAAATCATTGAGCTAGAAGAGGCCTCTAGTCCATCCTATCTCTGAATGAGTCTTTACTATAATGTTAGTCACTAAACAATGTCTTTACATCCTAAACAGTTAGTCACTCAGGCTCTGATGACCTCCACTGTCAAGGTACCCACTACCTTCCAAGGGAGCCCGTTTCCTTTGGGCTGGGCCTAGCTATTAGTAATTTTTTTTCTTTATTTTAATGCAGTTCCTAAATGTGTGGGCATCTAATTGAAGGAACTCTTAGATTTTCCTTAAAATTAATTCCTGAGTAAATAACCATTCACCCACCATAGTGTGATGCTATTTAAGGCCTTCCCTCCTCCGCATGATGATATTTTAAGTTTATTTCACAGGAAGCAAGATATTGGCTCAGGGGAAAAAGAAAGCCTAGAAAGAATGTCAAACCCTCACCCACCCCTACCCCATTTGAAGTGTTTGCGAATCAACTAGCAACTTCCTTAAATCAATTAAAAAAAAACCAAAAAACAAAAACCTTGACTATAGTTTCTACTCAATAAAGGACTATTTTTAGATGTCAAGGAATATTTGCTTTTACCTTTATCCAAAGTCCAGTGAAGCAAAGTTTTATGCAAGAAACATAAAGTGGCCCAAGCTAGGCTTATTTCATGTTATTCAATGAAGCAAGGATATGCGGGCACTGGAGTTCAGAAGGTAATGGACTTGGATGCTTTGGAAGAATTGTTCTTTTTAAGCCCACAACAATATTTTCATTGGAATGGAAGACAAGGGATTGAACTGATGCAGATCAGCAACTTTCTTGAAACTTACAGAATTTGAAGGCAACTTAAGGACATTAACCAACTTAACCTGACACGGAACTTATATCCAAGTGGCACTGAATATGGAATTATAAATGAATATGAAAATTAATAGAATCATAGATTTAAAGCTGAAAGAAATCTCAAAGTCATTCAGGCCAACCCTCCACTTTTTCAGATGAGGAAACTAAGACTAAAGATTAAGTACTTTGGTTCAAGGTCATACCAGGAGTGATAAAGGTAGGATTTGAACTAGGCCTCCTAAATCCAGAGCAGTGCCCTTTCTCCTGAATGATACTGCCCCATATTCTGTCCCCAGTGATGAACTACCTCTTGATCGACATAAGGATATTTCATACAAAAGGCTCCCAAACGAGCATCCTTTGTGAGAGCATCTAGCTTTTATCACCTGGACATACCCTTGTCCCATGTAGAACCACAAAATCTAACAGTGCCATATATGGTAGTGCCCTTTCCTGTAATTAGTTTGCACAAGGATGGTTGCCTGTGCACATGTTCAAATTATGAGACATGTAAAAATTCCATAGACAAAAATAACTTAACACATCTGAACATTCAGTTTCTATGGAGACTGAAATAAAAGTGAACCATCTAATGGGAGTTTGTTTTTAGCCAAATGTTTTACAGTTTAGGAGAACTTCAAAATGCCTGGAGGTTGGTTATTATTCTAAACACATTATGCTAATATGCAATTGTGTGTTCTAATGAAAATCATTGATGACAGTTAATTTTAATTCCTTCACCCTGTTCTAGCCCCTATAAATGATTCAATTTCACATTAAAATTGTCATTCCCAAAGTTTGGGAGTTCAGTGGTATCTTATGCTTTATTTTGCATGCTCTTGGTATAGCTTTGACTTGGTGACGATAGGTGATCAAGAAGGCACAGATTAAATTTGTCCTTGCTTTTAAAACATTATTATTGTTATTTTCAAGGAATTCCTGGAAACATAAAATACATTTTACAAATGACTGTACCTAGGAAGAATATATCTAATTTCTGAATCTTGTTCACAACAATGTAATGAGTTTGTAGGGTATTGAGCTTTTGATCGTGTCATTCAGCCCCTTCAAGTTCAATGGAATCATGTTACTTCTGATATGGAAAAATCAAAAGAAAGCTTCAGATTCCCATGCGGTGTTCTACCAGATATAAAGAAAGTGTTCATCAAGGACTGGATGAACCTTGCAGCAGGAATTCTTAACCTCTTCCTCCCTTAATCTGTGTGTATGATAGATTCCTTTAGAATTCTGGGGAAGTCTATTAACCTTTTCTCAACATAATGTTTCTAAATGAATCAAATATAAATAAAATATGTAGAATTCAAAGAAAATCAACTATATTGTAACAATTAGAAAAATTTCTTTAAAATTTAATGGACTGAGTTTGTTCATTATTAGGAAAGCTATCAGCATAATCAATCATATCAATACAAATCTTATGATTATCTCAATAGATGCCAAAAAAGCTTTTGACAAATGTAGCACTCATTTCTATTAAAAATACTAGAAATCATAAGAATTCATTTAGCATTCCTTAAAATGTTGAGCATTATCTGTAATTGGTGATAGACTGTAAGATTTCCCCCAACAGATGAGAGATGAAACAGGAATGCCTATTAGAATGACTATTATTCAATACTATACTGCAAGTGCTAGCTATAATAATAAAAGAAAACAAAAAAATAAAAGGAATTAGATTAGGTAACAAGGATATAAAACTATCACTTTCTGCAAACAATATGATAGCATATTTAGAGAATCTAAGAGAATCAACTATTTAAAAAAACTATTCAAAACAACTTCAATAAAGTTGCAGAATATAACACAAATCATCAACATTTTTATATATTATCAACAAAGTCCAGCAAGCAGGAATAGAAAGAGAAATTCCATTTAAAATAATTGCAGATAATATAAAATACTTGAGTGCTATCTACTGGGACAAATCCAGGCACTATGTAAACATAATTATGAAATACTTTTCATGCAAATCAAGACAGATTTAAACAATTAGAGAAATATAATTGCTCATGGGTAAGCTGAGCCAACATGAGAAGAATGACAATTCTAGGTAAATTAACTTATTGAATGTCTTATCTAATTAACAGAGAATTATTTGATAGAGCTAGAAAAAAAATAACAAAATTTATTTGCAGCTTTGCTTTTTGGCTTCCAAATCCACCAAACTCTTTTTTTTTCTTAAAAAGAACTACCCAATTTCTACACACATCCCTGTTATTCACCTGCAGGTTACTTTTATTTGAAGTTTTCCTGCATCAACTCTTTCTTTACAATTCTATTCAAAGATATGAAATGCTGTTGGCTTTTTATTACCTGCCTTTGAAGCCCTGTGATCAATGTTAGGCCTCATGGCAAGTTGAATCTTATTTTATTGACTTTTTATGTGGTCTGTAATTCTGTAGTAGGTACCATATTATCTGAAAATCTCTTAAAGGTTAAAGTATTTAAATTTATCTAGTTTAAAATAACATGCATATATATATGGATATGCTTATATACAAAAATTCTAATCTAATAGCAGTAAGTAAGCACGTCTATATTTTTGGCTTATTAGAAGATTGCCCTGAAATATAATAGCATATAGATTTAGTATTCTATCTAATTAACAGTTCTCAGCACTGATATCAGTTTTTAAAGTAAGATATTTTATCTTCAAAAAAGTGCTAAAACATGGTCATGAGCAACATATAGCATGGTATTCACCAGACCATGTCACTTAAACTTCATTCATTAAACTACAATGGTTCCTTCTTCCAAGAACGAATGTAATTTTCTCTCTTTGGCTTCCAAAGTCCCCTATAGCCTTTCCCCCAAACTTTCCGATTTAATTGTTTATCTCCTTTAAAAGATCTATCATCCAAGTTTAGGGTTACTTTCGTAGAGCAATTTGTAGAGTCCACTTTTATAAGTCTGGGAAACTTAATAATAATAATAATAAAAATGCATTACATTAAAGGAAATGCTTTTTCTTTTAAGCTATAATACTGAAAACCTTCTTTAATACACATTTATTTTTAAACTGGTCATGGCTTAAAATGTAAGTGTCAAATAAATTTACAATTTCTCCATTGATGATCTCCAATATGTCACCATGATATAGAGTGAAACCTGGGTTCTTGAAGGCTATGCCTAGGAAGTCAAATTCTCATATATTCTACTAAGTTGGAAAAGCTTCAGTTACAGTTCTAAGGATATACTCTTTCTTATGGAGGTTATCCCCAAAGCATTAGTGCAGATATAAGCTTTAAAAACTCCAAAAGTATAAATGTTACCACATTTACAAAAAATAAAATTTGAAAATTATTTAAATTAAAAACCTTTATATATTACTTATTAAAATTCAACACAATCACCATCTTTTGGTTTTGTCCACTAATTTTTGAATTTTGTAAAATACTAATTAATTTGTAAAATACTCTTCACCAATCTACTGGTTTGAAAACATGTCACCCAGAAAAATAGCATTCAAACTGTAATGATGTCTTATTACAATTAAAATAAAAATTTTGCTATTCAAATGTTACAATAATAAATAAGTATAAGAGAAACTTACTTAAACTTTCAAATGTTGTTTGGGTAAGTTTATATTATTTATATTTCTGAAGTTATCAAAGCTTAAACCTGTACAACAACAGTCTAGATAACTAAACTGTGGGTTAACACTAGAAATCTATTCACTGGATCCTAAATTCTTTGGTCTTGAATATCCATAAAATAAATAAAATAGCAGATGGCTCTTGTTCCTTTACTAATCTGTTTCTCCAACAGAGTGGTAGAAAAAGAAGCTGAAGATACTAAGAATCAGACAGTTTTTAGATCATCTGCAAATATTATTTTAAAAATGGTTACTTTAAATAAGTAATTTCCTTTCAAAAGATGAGCAACTAATAAAACACTTGAGAAACTAAAACAATTTAGGTGGAGGCATTTTTTTAAACTAAGACCATCTTCTGGCTATCTGTCATGCCGCTGTATATATACATATATACATATATATATATATAATTATTCTCACTCACAACTCTCTGCTTTTCATCTCTGAAACCATATCTAAACTAATACTGACTTTGCCTCTCAAAAGCGTATAACACTTATTTCCACAATGGTTTCACTAAACATCATTCTGACTTTCCAAATCAAAACACTCTTCTCTGGCCATCATTCTTTTATGTGTTGTCATCTCTTATTAGAATTTAAATATTTTGAGAACAGTTACTGCATTACCTTTGTAGTTGTTTGCCCAGCAGGAAGCAGAATACTTACTATATCAGAATTCAATAGCTTTTCATACATTAATTCACCCATAGAAACTCTTAAATGAGAGGAATTCAGAACATATAAAAATTGCATTTAAAAGGAAGGCCCCATATGACCAATTCTACTTAGATATACAAAAAAGGAACTGATTGACCTGGTTTCATTATGTGCCCCAAAACAACAGAAAACATCATTCTATAGAATACTTTATCATCTTCCCTGGTAATATTTATTGTGAGCATTGATAAGCGAACTACATGGAAAAAGTTTTCATATATGAACTAACATCTAATGCAGAATACAAGAATTTGGCATTTGATGATTTCAATGTGAACTTGACTCAAGCGTAAGCCTATGAAAAGTATGCCACAAGATATGGCTCCAGATTGAAGAACTGGATGACAAAATCAGTATTAGGATACTTACTGTCAGATATTAATAATCAACTATCTTGTCTATACTAATGAGGGGCAACAGAGCCAGCATAAACATGACATTTTATTCTTATTTTTAAATTTTAGCATTTTTGTTGAGAATTTTTTTGGTGTCTATAACTAAATATCTTTGCATTTGATATTTATTTCAAAATGATAAAGCTAAAATGTGAACATTACACAGGAATTAAATTCCTATGTAGTTCTATACATCTTATTTTCCAGTGTTTTTTGTAACCTACTCCTGTTTGCTGAATTGCTTAAACATAGATGAAAGGCAAACAACCTTGGTTGAGAATAAGGAAATCTGAATTTTGTACATTTGTAACTAATTATGTGATCATTAGCCAAGTAAATTCAGTTCTATAGTACTCAGTTTTCTCATTGGCAACATGAGAAGTCTCTTGTCTTTGGATTTAAACTTGAAAATAACTAGAACATAAGTTTTTTACTTGGAGTCTGAATTTTTAAACTTTTTTCATAACTATTTAAATATAATTGATTTCCTTTGTAATTCTATATATCCTATGAATTTGAAAATAATATTCTAAGAAGGGATTCATAGATTTCATCATGTTATCAAAGGTTTTATGAATACAAAAAGGTTAAGAACCTCTTCTTTAGAGTAATCCATACCATTTCTGAAAAATTCTGTTAAAAAATTTCGTTATACCCAACCAAAATCTACTTTGCTATTAACTTCCACCTCCTCAGTTTATTTCTACTCACAGGGACTAAGGAGAATAAATGCAATTCTAATTCTATCTGACAGCATTTCAAATATCTGAAGATCAAAGTTATGGTTGTCATGGTTATGAAAAGCATCATGGTATTACAGAAAGGGCCCTGGAGTTAGGAATAATTTGGGATTGAATCCTACTATTGACATTTATTTGTTGGAATTATGGGACAGTTGAAAATTTTCTCTGAACCTCAGTTTCTTCATATGTAAAATACAAGTAATGTCTATAGTTATTACTACAGAGGGTTGCTGTGAGGAACAAATGATTGCTTTCCAAACCTTACAGGTATAGAAACAGGACTTATTATTTCTTTGGTATAGATAATGCCCTGGATGAGAAACATCTTCCATCAATGGTAATTCATGAATTCTTTGCCACCTATATCTCAGATCATTAAGGTGGTAAAAAAAAAAAAAAAAAAACCTTTCCCAGGGTATTATACTTTTCTCTCTCCTCTCTCTCTCCCCTCTCCCCCCTCTTTCTCTCTTCTCTTTCTCCCCTTTTTCTTTCCCCTTTCTCCCCCTTTTCTTCCCCCCCTCAAAGAGAGAGAAGGAGGGAAATATATATAGATATCAGAGATGGGATTTAACCCAGGGTCTTTCTGGTTCCTAGGGTTACATCCATGATGTTACATTGTTTCTAAACACTGAAATAGCACAAATCTTATGTGCAATACTGTAGAAGGTAGTCATTGTATTACCCCCTCCAACTTCTCAAATTAAACATTTCCAATTCTTTCCATGATTTTTACATAAAATGTCTTTAAGATGCTTAATAATCATCTTGGTCACTTTCCTCTGAACATTCTCTATTTTTAAGATCCTGAAGTGTGTTGCCCAGATATAAATACAAAACTCTAGATCGGTTCTAACCAGGACAGAATATAACACATTTCTTCAGCATGTGATCATAACACATGAAACCAGATCTACATATTTGGGAGAGTTTTATGGAGTCCTTAAAAGTCTTTCCAATCACTCATCTTGGGTCTTAAAGCTGAGACAGAGAGAGAAGTTCAGAAACCAAACTAGATTCAGGATTGTGTTCAAAGAAGTTTCATGTTGTTGTTTTTTCCTAACTAACTTAAAAAAAGAACACATCTAACCTTGACTGTACCCAAATCTTTAAACTAAAACCTGCGGCACCAAAATTGTCACATTAATTAAACTTCTTGGGGTCAATGTGGGTTATAACAGAACTCTGGACCCAGCCAGCCTAATCAATCAATTAATCTATGAACAATTCCTTATTAAATATTAAGTTTGGTATTGAGGAAACAAAATGAAACAGTTCCTGTTTTCAAAGAATTTTTGTTTATATTCTATTTACTGGTTCCCTCTGAGAATGGGTTCTGAGCACAGTTAACAAATAACTTCATGATTCAGTTGTACTTTATATTATATCTATCTTTAAAAAAGATTTTTTTAAAATCTGCTTGGATCTTTAAAACAAAAGAATCCTGTCATGGTAAAGCCAATTTTTCTTTATTTTCTTCTGGATAGATTAAAAAAATGTCAATAACACTCTGGGAATAAGAGGATAGCTCATGGCTTTGTTTATGTAAATTGGAATAAATAAGACTCTCAAAATAATTAGCACTTCAGTTAGTTCCTGACTTGTATATTCTCTTTAGCATATTGAAATTCTCTCTAGCCTATGAAATGGCTTGGGTTTGGATCCTTCCTTAGCAAAGGGAAAAATCTTGTTTCTTTTGGCTTCAAAAATTCCATAATTAAAAGAATGAGTAAGTTAATTGATATAACCTGGCATCACAAAGATTTTGGTTATTTAGGATCATAGACAAAAGGCAAAATCTAAAGGATTTCAAGCATCAAAGGCTATTGTTTTGTAGTCCAGAGATGGTCCTATTAGAGTAGTCCAAGATTTCACTAGGCAAAGCTCTCTGTAGGGATCTATTCCTTAAGATGGTTCAGAAAACCCTTGACGAAAACCAACCCAACCAACATAATCTTGGATATATTTCAATATCTCATAGTGGCTCCAGAACACTGTAAAAAATTGTGTCATAGCAAATATTATGATATTTGAATACCATTTAAAAATTCTTTTTAAAAAATTACACAAAATTCAATATGTTTTGGGAATCAAGCAGGAAGTGAAAAAATCTATTAGTTCATTTAGTTCATTAGTTCATTTCATTAGTTCATAATATTAGTTTCCTGGGAACTAGAAGTGACTGTGCAATAAGTTTCCTCATGCAATTTTCTCATTACTTCTTGAATATTATAACCACCACCATTTTGAGGAGGTATTTACACACATTACTATTCATCAATTACTATCCCTGCGTATAGAAGTAAGACTTAAATTAAGAACTATTATCTCTTGTCTTACAGTAACATAAAATTACTAATATTCAATTTTTTCTTTTCTTTGCATAAGCAAAAATTATGCTAAATTTACAATGTATCACTTCAGGCTACAAAAATTACTATCTATCAAATACTTAGAATGACACAGAATTAAAATTATATGTCAACTGTTTGCAAATTCTCATACTATAAATACAATATGGAGCAAGAGTGGGAAAACTTTCTTCTGCCAAGGGTCATTTGTATATTTATAATATCACTCATGGGCCATACGAAATTATCAACTTATGAAACTCAAGCAGTGGGAGTTTGTACTTCCTAGTTTAACACACCATCACCTGCATTTCATTATGGAAATTAAATATCAAATAAATAAATTGTATTGGAATAGGAATGATATCATTTACAAAAATGTTGTCCCCAAAGTCCAGACATGACAAGTATTTTTAAATAGACATCAATATAACATATGTATACTCTTCAAACTACCCCCAAAAAGCAAAGCTTTCAAGACAGACATGCAAAAGAAAGAGCCAAAACTAGATTGGAACAGGATAATATATATCATTTTTCTTATTTGTCTACTTCAAGAGGCATTCCACAGATGTATTTGGTAAACTTTTAAAAGATACACTTGTATCCCAATGATTCTATTTCATTACAATTAGCATTTATTTAATCTATTTACATGAGATGTCCTTTAGCATAAGATTTAAACTTCTTTGTTGATTTTAAAATCTTTCAAGGCCTGACTCCTATCATTTTTTCCAACCTCATTAGATATTACTCCTTATCCTTTACTCTATAGTTTAGCTTAACTGACCTCACTGTTTGTTCACACACACAAAAAAGTCCACTTCCCTTAACCATTCCTTTGTACTAGCTGCCCTGCCATGTTTGGAATCCATTTCTTTATTATTGTCTTCTTACAGAATCCTTTGCTTTTTTCAAGACTCAGATCAAGCATCCCCTCTATATGTTGCTTTCCCTGAACTTCTCACTCCCTATTTTGTATTTTTATGTGTTTACTTATATTCTAATGCTGTATCGTCAGACTATAACATCCTTGAGAAGACAATTTCATTTTTTGTCTTTCTATTCCTAGCACACAGTAACTGGTGCTTAAGAAATTCTTATTAATTTATGTCACTTTCAATTCTAAAAAAAATTCAAAAGCTTTTATTAAATGCCTAATATAATTAAGAAACTATACTTTGGACACAAATTAAATATGAAAATAGTTCCTGCCTTTAACAAGCTTACATTCTACTCTGATTATAGCTTTGAAACTGATGAATACATGAGAAATACAACATAATTTAAGGAGAATGTAAGCCCTAAAAACTGTGGAGAGATTAGGAAACATTTCCTATAAGAGATGGTAATTAAATTGAGCCTTTAAAAAGCTAAATATTCTAAGTCAGAAGTCAGATGATAGTCTGTTTCAGGCCTGGTACCAAGAGCTTTTGTATTCAAAGGCAGGAAGTAGGAGATGGAGTGGATATTTCCTTTTATAGAGAATTTACTTCAGAACAACCCTACAAAATAGATAGTTCTGCTGTGCTGTGCCTATTTTGTGTAGATAAGGACACTAAAGCTCAGAGAATGAATGACTTCCCCATTGTATACTCTTAGCGAGTAAACTACAGAAAGAAGACAAGTTTTTTAACCCTCAAAACCTTTACTTCCAAAATCCAGACCCTAATCTACTTTTCAAATATCTTGATAATGAAGTTCCTTGACTCAAGGAACACCTCCTAGTCAGTAGTAGTACAATACTTATGATAAACCAGTACACTTTCCTGGCTATCCCCACTTTTCCTAACATGCTATTGTCTTTTTTTCATATTAACCCAATTCTTTGTTCATATGGTATGCTGTTGGATAGGTAGTCCAATGGGTTAATCCACCAATAGATGTATCTAGGTAGACACTATTGATAGACAATGAGCCTCTTGCTGAATAGAAAGATTGGACTGCTTTTGGGAAAATGCACAATACATTTACCAACCCCAAACTGGTCTGTAACAAAATCCCTTTTTATTACCAGCAGTATTTTCTCAGCCATGCTATTGGTTACAAATCATATAACAACTCCACTGTCTCCAAAGAATCAAAATTGTGAGTAGCCCAAAGTACAATTGACAGCATAAATAGGCTGCAGCATATTACTAATGATGATGTGTAAGAAGTAGCACAACAGATATTATTCAGCATGTATATGACTAGAAAAGGAGATAAGTTGGCCAAATAATGATGATCTTAGAGAATAATGGTGCATAGCCTGATGGCTGTATTGGTAGTCACAGACCTAAAAGCATGAATCTGGCACATTAAATAGACATTAGATAAACCTTCAGGAGAAAATTAATAGGAGGACATAGACAAGAATAAGCCAGGAAGAAAACATGTAGATGGTTTGGTATTTGCACTATTGAAGGGGATATAATATATTCACTAACTAAACTAGAAAATCAGAGAAGTATAATCATCTCCAAAGTGACCACACAAAAATGAATTTTTGCTTGTTTGGAAGATCCTAACAGGCTTGCCAACTGGTTTGGTGACAGGAGTTAAGGCCCACATTCATGAAAAATAAATAACAAAGCCCAACTTCTTGAGGTAATGAAGTGATACTGAGGAATATCATATATACATACAAAAAGGGAGAGGGAGAATGAGAACACCAACATATAGGAATAGGGCTGGAGAATCTATATTCAATTTATGAGTCTTTCAAACTGGCCCACAAACAAATTTTGTTTAGACTGGACCTGTTTTGCTTCAGGCTGGAGTTTGCAAACAGATGCTGATTTCAAGGCACTAGCTGCAGGGTTTCCAGCTATTCCAATACACTTGAGATGATCTAGATTTCATGCTTTTTCTCTTTCTCCCTGGGAGTCTCGGATGAGAAGCAAGCCCTATGGGTCTGCCATCCCTGATTTGTCTCTCTAGCAGCAGAGGAGAAGTGTCTCCTCTGCAGATTTTCCTGGATTTGTCTTTGCTGTCAGTAATGCAAGTTGGGAAAGAGTCAGTCTGGAAGAACTCATGCTTTGTTATTTAAAAACAGCCAAAGAAGAACTTTTCCCACAGTCATGTAATAGAGTAAGCAGGGTGTGAGAAAGGACAGAAAACACTAGACTAGAATTAAAAGATCTGAATTTGAATCTTAACTCTGACATTTTTTTTATTAGAAGTATCTGGGTAAGTTATGTTTTCTGGTCTCAAGACAGATAAAACCAATGTTGCACTCTTTGTTCAGGAGTAATGAAAATAATTAAGACAGCATTCTCTAATAGCATGTTGGATTTAGAATTTGAAAGATTGAGGATCAGATAGTGCCTTTGATACTTTGTGTTCTTGAACAAATTACTTAAACTAATTGGGCTCCCATCTCTTAATCTATAAAATGGAGATTTTATCAATAACGCATATCTTACAGTAGTTTTATGGGACCAAATGAATTAATTTATGAATTAGTTTATTATAAAATAGAATATTAGTAACAATAATATATCCTTTAGTCAATTCTCTAAAGTATACATAACGTCTTCTCCCATATGATCATGGAATCAGAGTTGGAAGGGAACCCAGAGGTTATTTACTACAAGTCTAGGAAATTCAGTCTACATTATTTCTTAGAGGTATTTATCCCATCTCCTCTTATTATGTCTAGTGATGAGGAAATCACTTTCTCTTAATTTGGTCTATTCTCTTTTGCAATAGTTTTATTTATCGAAAGATCTTCCTTATATGAAACCTGAAATCTGCCTCTCTGTAACTACCATTCCCCTAATCCTTAGTTCATCTCTTTGGGGCCAAGTCTAAAAAAAAATCAAATTTATTTTCTACATGATGACTCTTCAAAAATTTCAAGACAGAGATCATGTTTCTTCTATAAAGTAAAAGGTCAAAAGTAAAAGCAATATGCTAAGCTCCCATTAAATCTACTTTCTACAGAAATTAAAATCACCAGATTTAACTTGGGAAGGATTAGGCCTCAGGTAATAGAAAAACATTGCTAATTAACTTTCATTTTATTTAAAATTGTATGTAATTCAAATCAACTCATTCTTTAACTATCTTTATAAAACTTTTCTATTGAAAGTATTCATTTAATTCAAAGGCATGTATGCAATCAAAAGCTGGAATTAGATTCCTAGAATTGTCACATGATACTAAATAAAGTCATAAAAATATAATAAATGATATTTATGTAATTACCTCTGCCTCCAAATTGTCTGCATCACAGGTTCATAATCATGAAATATCAAATTTGGAAGGAACTGATAAATGATCTAGTTTAACCCTTAACTGACAAGTAGTTCTCCAATAAGCCTTTGCCTGAAGATCTCAAGTGGTTATGGTGATAAAAATCTTCTAGTAAAGCTATTCAATTTATATCACCTTAACTTGTTAGGAATTTTTATTAATATCAAACCTAAATTTTTCTCTGTAACTTCTACACTCGTTCAGCCCTGTGGGGACAAACAAAATAAAGATCTTCTATGTGATAGTCCTTCAAGACTATTGTCCTTGAAGTCAGCTAGCATATCTCCCTTAAGTCTATTCTTTTTCAGACCAAATGTATGCATGCTCTTCAAAAAATTTTCTTATGGCATAATTTGGAACCCTTCATTACTCTAGTTGCCTTCCTCTGGGCAGTTTTTTTCAAATCCTTCTTAAAATGTGAAGAGAGAACAGTGGGATTTTCATATCCGTGGTCTTGGGCAACATGCTTCTTTTAATCAAGCATAAAATTACATTGGCTTTTTTGTTGCCATATCACATGGTTGACCTACTCGCTTGCCCTTAGGATAGGGAGAGTGGTGAACAAATAATAAATTAATGTGGTTTAATGAATCAATGGAAAGTGGGAAAAGGGAGTATGAGAAAGGGCTGATGATGATCATATTTCTGTTTCTCATTTGTAAAATGAGTATAACAACCTGTGTATTGACTGCTCACATAAATATCAGGATTTGTTATAGATGCCAGGAAAATGATTTACTAAGAGCTTCACTGTATTGTGTTATAATATTTTATTAGATCTGATACTTCTCTAACTCAAATTATCTTCATAAGATCCTTTGAACTTTAAATGAGAGGCTTTTAAAATATATATTTGTAATAACTCCTTTTAGAGGAGAGAGGGTCAAAGAATGGCCTGGATCTGCACAGACTTCTTGGGTTTGGAGTTCTACACTCATCTATTGAGCTAAGGACATATATATGATTTGAGATTTATGAGAGACTAAAAGAGAAGATGATTAAAAAAGAAAAAAATATATACTGAGAAGAGAAAGATGCCTTCCTTAGGAATCTCTTTTAATACTGTCCAGGTCTCAAACCATGTGCTATATCCTTGCCTCAAAAGATAAGTTGATGGGAAACATTTTTACATACAAGGGTTCTGATAAAGCCCTCATTTCTAAAATATCTAGAGAATTGGCTCAAATTTATAAGAATACAAGTCATTCCCCAAATGAAAAATGGTCAAAGGATATGAACCGAAAAATTTCAGATGAAAAAATTAAAACCATTTCTAGTCATATGAAAAGGTGCTCTGAATCACTACTGATTAGAAAAATGCACATTATGACAACTATGAGGTACTACTATATACCTCTTAGATTGGCAGAGATTACAGGAAAAAGATAATGAGGAATGTTGGAGGGGATATGGGAAAACTGGGTCACTGATACATTGTTGGTGGAACTTGAACTGATCCAACTATTCTGGAGAACAATTTGAAACTATGCCCAAAGAGCTATCAAACTGTGCATACCCTTTGATCCAGCAGTGCCACTACTGGGTCTGTATCTCAAAGAGATCTAAAAAAGGGGAAAGGACCTACATGTGCAAAAATGTTTGTAGCAGTACTTGTAATGGCAAGAAACTGGAACCTGAGTGGATGCCCGTCAGAGAACAACTGAATAAATTATGGTGTGTATATATATATATATATATATATATATATATATATATGAGATAAATGTTATTGTTCTATAAGAAATGATCAGCAGAATGATTTTAGAAAGACCTGGAGAGACTTACATGAACTAATGCTGAGTGAAATGAGTAGAACCAACAGAACACTGTATACAGAAACAACAAGATTATACAATGCTCAATTCTGCTGGATATGTCTCTTTTCAACAGCGAGGTAATTCAGGACAGTTCTAATGATCTTCTGATGAAGAGAGCCCTTTGCACCCTGAAAGAGGACTGTGGGGACTGAGTGTGGATCACAATATAGTATTTCACTTTTTATTGTTCTTTGCATACATTTTGTTTTCTTTCTCATTTTTTTTTTCCTTTTTGACTGAGTTTTCTTGTGCAACATAAATGTGGAAATATGTTTAACCTATATTAGATTACTTGCTGTCTAGGAAAGGATGGAAAAAAAAGACAAGGCCTTGCAAATTATCTATTTATTATCTATTATCTTTGCATATTCTTTGAAAATAAAAAAAAATTAATTAAAAATTAAAAAAAAGATAAGTTTAGAAACTCTAAATTACTTCCAGTGGAATTATTGCATACTTTCAATATCTCTTTAATCAATATGTGCCATTAAGCTCTTCATTCCCTTGCCACCTTTCCATTGTCCTTACACTTTACTTCCATCCATACATTCTATAACTCAGCAACATTGGCATGATTGCTGTTCCTCACACACAAGACTTCATCTTCCATCTCTGTGCCAAGTCCCCCAAACTTGGAAAAATCTCTTTCCTTACCTTTGCCTGTTAGTTTCCCTGGCTCCTTCAAGACTTAGCTCAAATCCTGCTTTTTGCTCTTCCCCAGACCTTCTGGCTGCTAGTTCATTCCCCTCTGAAATTATCTATCTGTACATTCTGATTCTTTCCTTCCCTCCTTTTTCTCTCTCTTTCCAATTCTTCATCTCCCTCCTCCCTACATTTATCTATTCATCCATCTATCAATTCCTTATATTACTTAGTTATTTGTGTGCTCTCTCTCCAAGTTAGAATTAAGCTCCTTGAGGTCAGAGGTTCTTTTTTCATTTAGAAAAAAAAATCCCCAGTCCTTAGAATTGCCTCCTGGCACATAGTAGGTACTCAAAAAATCTTTACTGACTGACTGTCTTAGGATTCAAGGTTAGGTGATCTGATGCTGAGGCCAGGGTTCTTTCTATGCATCATGGATGCTTATCTAAAGATTTAGCCCATCATTTTAATCAATGGCTTTGATTTAAAATAAACAGGTTAAATTATTCCCAGCCTAGAGGATGGTTCCACTGATGCTCTCTATCTTCTTAGCTCCATAAAATAAGAATGGCTCATGACTCGGAAGTATTTTTTGTTCCCATTGTGATTATTACAAACCTAAGTTACTGGACAGTAGCATAGCTAAAAGACTCTTTTCAAAATATGTTAATATGTTCATACTTCTCTAAATGGCCCTTGGCCTTTCATAGTCTTTGGGCAGGGCAAATGGGCCCATTTAGAGAGGCCTATCTGCCTACAGAGTTTATTGGTTTTAAAGATCAATGCACATGTGAATACCAGTACTCCAAATTTCCCACCAGAAAAGAACTAATCTCAGCCACCCAGCTGTAGCATTACACATTAATTTGTAGGTTTTTCCCCCCTCTGTATAGAACATTTGGCATATCTATAATTTAGTAATCTGATGTCAAATAATTACATGCAGAAGAAAGTTTACTGAAAACTGATAAAGTTTGAAATGCACAGTCATTGAGCTAGGAAGGGATATGAGGAAGTCCTACCAGATGGCAGTAGCTGCAGAGGAAAACAGTATCTACAACAATGTAATTCCTTTAATCACCAATGATAGACAGAACTGTGAAATGTATTAGTGGGGGAAAAAGACATCAATACTTTATCACAGAGGTACAATATTTAATATTATCATAACGCCTTACATTTTACACTACTTTGAAACTGTGCATCAGGAGACTTCCGGGGGGGCAAAGCCAAGATGGCAGAGTGAAAACATGACTCTCTGCGTCCTCCTCTGATCTTCTCTCAAACCAGCAATAAAATAAGCCTCTGAACTGATCTTCAAGTCAACGAATTCAGAAATATTTGGACACTGCTTGCTGATATCTCTGAAGAATTTCATATCAGGTTTGTCTAACTCGGACAGAGGGATAAACAAGCGGACTCAGGTATAGGCCGGAAGTGAGGGTGGGACTCAGCTCAGCTCATCTTGGCAGAAACTCCAAACTCCAAATTCCAAACACCTGGAGTTTACCTGAGGTACTCAGGACACTCTGCCCTGATTGGGGGCAGGTGTTCTGGCAGACTTGCCTTGTTTAAGGAGTAATCCCAATTTAGTCCTAGCCCCCACCGGCCCAGCACCTTAAGTTAATTCATCGAATTTCCCAGCCTTAAAGAGAGATCCACACTGTCTAAAAAAATGAAGAAGCAAAAGAGAGCTCTCTCCATAGACAGCTTTTACCAAGAGAAAGAAGTGATGACCCCAGATCCTGAGGTTCCTTTAGACAAAACTCCAAAGGAAGTTTTTAAGGACCATCACTGGTCCCCTTTTCAAAAGGCCTTTCTGGAAGATTGCATAAAGAACCTCATAAGAGAGCTGGAGGATAAATGGGAAAATAAATTGAAATCAGTGCAAGAAGGATACAATATCTTGCAAGAAGGATATGATGCCCTGCAAAAGAGATATGAAAAAGACACCAATTTACTGAAAAATAAAATTAGTGAAGTGGAAAAAGAGTGCAATGAACAAAAAAATTCAATTGGCCAGTTAAAAAAGGAGCTTAAAAAGGTAACTGAAGAAAACAATACTTTAAAAATAAGAATTGAACAAATGCAAGTGAATGACTCAATAAGACTTCAAGAATCAGTCAAACAAAAACAAAAAAATGAAAAATTAGAAGAAAATATGAAATATCTCCTAGGAAAAACAACTGACTTGGAAAATAGATCTAGGAGAGACAATCTAAGGATTATTGGACTTCCTGAAAGCCATGATGAAAAAAAGAATCTAAACACTATCTTCCAGGAAATCCTGAAAGAAAACTGGCCTGAGATTGTAGAATCAGAAGGCAAAATCACCATTGAAAGAATTCACCGATCACCTCCTGAAAGAGACCCCAAAATTAAAACCCCAAGGAATATCGTGACTAAATTTCAGGACTATCGCACCAAGGAAAAGATTCTTCTAGCAGCTAGAAAGAAACAATTCAAATATCAAGGATCAATAATTAGAATCACACATGATTTGTCAGCCTCCACATTGAAGGATCAAAGGGTCTGGAACCAGATATCCCTAAAGGCAAAGGAACTTGGATTACAACCAAGAATAACCTATCCAGCTAGAATGAGCATTATCCTCCAGGGAAGAAGATGGTCATTCAATGATATAGGTGAATTTCACCTATTTCTAATGAAAAGACCAGATCTGAACAAAAAATTTGACCTCCAAACACAGAACTCAAGAGAAGCATAAAAAGGTAAAAAGGAAAGGACTCTTGAGAACTTTATTTCTACTATGGGGATACTTAAAGTTTGAGGGTATAATTAACTAGATATTACTTTGATAATATGAAAAAGAAAACTAGAGGGGAAAGGTTGTCATACTGGGGAAAAGAGGGAAAAAGTGGTAAAATAAGGTCTAAAAAAAGGAGGTAAAAACAAGATAAAATCTCTTGAAGAGGCAAAGAAAACCTAATATAATTGAGAGAAAGAGGGGAGGGAGATGAGCATTGTGTAAATTTTACTCTCATCAGGTTGGGCTCTAAAAGTGTATATCAGACACTTGATTCCACATAGAAACTTGTCTGTTGCTAGAGAGAAGTGGGAGGGAAAGGAGGGAAAAGAAAGGATAAATTATTAGAAGGGAAAATAGAAGAATCAGGGGAAAGGAGTTAAAAAAGGGGGGGAGGGGATCTAAAGGGTGGTGGATTGTTTGGGAGAGGGGGTCATCAAAATCAAAGTACTGAGGAGGGGGGAAGGGAGAAACGGGAAAGGAAAGGGGAAAACATAACTTGGGTAAATAAGATGGCAGGAAATAAAGAATTAGTTATTCTAACTGTGAATGTGAATGGGATGAACTCTCCCATAAAGCAGAAGCAGATATCAGACTGGATTAAAAACCAGAATCCCACAATATGTTGTCTACAAGAAATACATCTAAAACATAGTGACACATATAGGATGAAGGTAAAAGGCTGGAGCAGAACCTATTATGCTTCAGGTGAACAAAAAAAAGCAGGGGTAGCAATCCTTATCTCAGATCAAGTAAAAGCCAAGATAGATCTAATCAAAAGAGATAAGGAAGGAAACTATATTTTATTAAAGGGTACCATAGATAATGTAGCAATATCAATACTAAATATATATGCACCAAGTGCAATAGCATCCAAATTCCTAGGGGAGAAATTAAGAGAGATGCAAGAAGAAATAGACAGCCAAACTATACTAGTGGGGGATCTCAACCTTGCTCTCTCAGAATTAGATAAATCAAACCACAAAATAAACAAAAAAGAAATTCGGGAGATAAACCAATTGTCAGAAAAGCTAGGTATGATAGATCTATGGAGAAAGTTGAATGGAGACAGTAGGGAGTTTACTTTTTTCTCAGCAGTCCATGGAACCTATACAAAAATTGACCATGTGGTACGGCATAAAAACCTCAAAATCAAATGCAGAAAGGCAGAAATAGTAAATGCATCTTTTTTAGATCATGATGCAATAAAAATCACATGCAATATAAGGCCAGGAGAAAATAAACCAAAAGTTAATTGGAAATTAAATAATCTAATCCTGAAGAATGAATGGGTGAAAGAGCAAATCATAGACACAATCAATAATTTCATCCAGGAGAATGACAATAAGGAGACAACATACCAAAATTTGTGGGATACGGCCAAAGCGGTTATGAGGGGCAATTTTATATCTCTAGATGCTTACTTGCATAAAATAGAGAAAGAAAAGATCAGCGAATTGGGCTTATTATTTAAAAAAACTAGAAAAATAACAAATTAAAAACCCTCAATTAAATACCAAATTGGAAATTCTAAAAGTAAAAGCAGAAATTAATAAAATTGAAAATAAGAAAACTATTGAATTAATAAATAAAACTAAGAGTTGGTTCTACGAAAAAACCAACAAAATAGATAAGCCTTTAGTTAATTTGATAAGAAAAAGGAAAAAGGAAAATCAAATTGTTAGTCTCAAGAATGATAAGGGAGAACTTTCCTCCAATGAAGAGGAAATTAGAGCAATAATTAGGAGTTACTTTGCCCAACTTTATGCCAGTAAGTTTGATAATCTAAATGAAATGGAGGAATATCTACAAAAATATAGATTGCCCAGGTTAACAGAAGAGGATATAAATTATTTAAATAGCCCCATATTAGAAAAAGAAATAGAACAAGCCATTAACCAACTCCCTAAGAAAAAATCTCCAGGGCCAGATGGATTTACATGTGAATTCTACCAAACATTCAAAGAACAATTAATTCCAATACTATACCAAGTATTTGAGAAAATAGGGACAGAAGGTATATTGCCAAATTCCTTCTATGAGACAGATATGGTGCTGATAGCTAAACCAGGTAGGGTGAAAACAGAGAAAGAAAACTATAGACCAATTTCCCTAATGAATATTGATGCAAAAAATTTTTTTATGTATACATATTTCCAAACCTATCATTGTTGTGCAAGAAAAATCTTATCTACACAAAAAATATATCAGATAAAGGAAACACAATGTAAGCAAACAGTCAAGGAGTATGAGAATGTTATGTTGTGGTCCACATTTCACATCCCTCTCTCTGGGTGTACATGGCTTTCTTCAGTGAACAATTGGAGGTGATTTGAAACATTTCATTGTTGAAGAGAGCCATGTCCATCAGAATTGATCGTCATATAGTACTGTTGTTGCTGTGTACAATGATCTCCTGGTTCTGCTCACCTCACTCAGCATCAGTTCATGTAAGTCTCTCCAAGCCTCTCCGAAATCATCCTGCTGGTCATTTCTTACAGAACAATAATATTCCATAATATTCATATACCATAATTTATTCAGCCATTCTCCAACTGAAGGGCATCTATTCAATTTCCAGTTTCTAGTCACTACAAAAAGGGCTGCCACAAACATTCTTGCACATGTGAGGCCCTTTCCTTGCTTTATGATTTCTTTGGGATATAAGCCCAATAGAAATGCTGCTGGGTCAAAGGGTATGCACAGTTTGATAACTTTTTGAGCGTAGCTCCAAATTGTTCTCCAGAATGGCTGTATCCATTCACAGCTCCACCAACAATGTGATGCAAAAATTTTAAATAAGATATTAGCAATGAGATTACAGAAAGTCATCCCCAGGATACTATACTATGACCAAGTAGGATTTCTACCAGGGATGCAGGGCTGGTTCAATATTAGGAAAACTATCAGCATAATTAATTATATTAATAACCAAACTAACAAAAACCATATGATTATCTCAATAGATGCAGAAAAAGCATTGGATAAAATCCAACACCCTTTCCTATTAAAATCCCTAGAGAGTATAGGAATAAATGGGCTTTTCCTTAAAATGATCAGTAGCATCTATTTAAAACCATCAGCAAGCATCATATGTAATGGAGACAAACTAAAACCATTCCCAATAAGATCAGGAGTGAAACAAGGCTGCCCACTGTCACCATTACTACTTAATATTGTATTAGAAATGTTAGCTTTAGCAATAAGAGAAGAAAAAGAGATAAAAGGAATCAGAGTAGGTAATGAAGAAACCAAATTATCACTCTTTGCAGATGACATGATGGTATACTTAGAGAACCCTAGAGACTCAACTAAAAAACTACTAGAAACAATTCACAACTTTAGCAAAGTTGCAGGATTCAAAATTAATCCACATAAATCATCAGCATTTTTATATATTACCAACAAAGTTCAGCAGCAAGAGATACAAAAAGAAATTCCATTCCAAATAGCAGATGATAGGAAAAAATATTTGGGAATCTATCTGCCAAGGAAAAGTCAGGAACTATACAAACAAAACTACAAAACACTTTCCACACAAATAAAATCAGACCTAATCAATTGGAAAAACATTAAGTGCTCATGGGTAGGCAGAGTGAACATAATAAAAATGACAATACTACCCAAACTAATCTACTTATTTAGTGCCATACCAATCAAACTCTCAAGAAATTATTTTACAGATCTAGAAAAAAAATAGTAGCAAAGTTCATTTGGAAGAACAAAAGGTCAAGGATTTCAAGGGGATTAATGAAAAAAAAGGCAGATGAAGGTGGCCTTGCTGTACCAGATCTAAAACTATATTATAAAGCAGCGGTCATCAAAACCATTTGGTACTGGCTAAGGAATAGAGCAGTCATATAGTGGCACAGGATATGTTATCAGGATAATCTAGGCAATAATCTTAACAATTTAGTGTTTGATAAACCCAAAGACCCCAGCTTTTGGGATAAGTACTCACTATTCGGCAAAAACTGCTGGGAAAATTGGAAACCAGTGTGGAAGAAATGAGGGCTTGACCCATACCTAACACCACATACCAAGATAAGATCTAAATGGGTTCAAGATCTAGATATAAAGAGTGATTTTGTAAGCAAGTTAGAGGAACGTAATATAGTTTACCTCTCAGACCTGTGGAGATGGAATAAATTTATGTCCAAAGAAGATCTGGAACTCCTAATTGAACACCATATGGATAATTTTGATTATATTAAGTTAAAAAGTTTCTGTACAAATAAAATTAATGCAGACAAGATTAGGAGGGAAGCATCAAACTGGGAAATCATCTTTACATTTAATGGTTCTGATAGAGGCCTCATTTCTAAAATATATAGAGAATTGTCTCATATATATATATATATATATATGTATATATATATAAGAATTCAAGCCACTCCAATAGATAAGTGGTCAAGGGATATGAACAGACAATTTTCAGATGATGAAATTAAAACCATCTCTAGTCATATGAAAAGTTGCTCCAAATCACTATTAATCAGAGAAATGCAAATTAAGACAACTCTGAGATACCACTATACACCTCTCAGATTGGCTAAAATGACAGGAAAAAATACTGATGAATGTTGGAGGGGATGTGGGAAAACTGGCACACTGATACATTGTTGGTGGAACTGTGAACGGATCCAACCATTCTGGAGAGCAATTTGGAGCTACGCTCAAAAAGTTATCAAACCGTGCATACCCTTTGACCCAGCAGTGTTTCTATTGGATTTATATCCCAAAGAGATCTTAGAGGAGGGAAAGGGCCCCACATGTGCAAGAATGTTTGTGGCAGCCCTTTTTGTAGTGGCAAGAAACTGGAAATTGAAAAGATGCCTATCAATTGGAGAATGGCTGAATAAATTATGGTATATGAATGTTATGGAATATTATTGTTCTGTAAGAAATGACCAGCAGGATGATTTTGGAGAAGCCTGGAGAGACTTGCATGAACTGATGCTGAGTGAAACGAGTAGAACCAGGAGATCATTATACACGGCAACAACAATACTATATTTCTGATCAATTCTGAGGTCCATGGCTCTCTGCAACAAAGAAATGTCTCAAACCAGTTCCAATTGTTCACTGAAGAAAAACCATATACACCCAGAGAGAACGATATGAAATATGGACCACAACGTAACATTTTCATGATCTCTATTGATGTTTGCTTGCATTGTGTTGCCTTTCTCTGGTTTTCTTTCTTTTTTTTTTTTGTAGATAGGATTTTTCTTGCACAACTTGCCAACTAATATTGCATTATTAACATGTAGTGGACTTCCTGCCATCTAGGGGAGGGGAGGGGATTGGGGGTAAAAGTTGTAATGGAAAGCTTTGTAAAGATCAATGCTGGGGAACTAACCATACATGTGTTATACAAATAAAAAGCTTTAATAAAAAAAAAGAAACTGTGCATCATATGGATGCTTTTAGACCTTAAGCAAATAACTTACTTGACCTTGACATGTTTTCCCTAATGCATAAAATGAGAACATTCATCTAGAAGAGATCTAAGTTTCCTCCAAGCTCTTATATTCTGCATTTCTTCTGGATATTCGTCTAGATGTCATCCCTATCAAATGAGCTACTTGAATACAGCTTTCATTTTTGTCTTTTAATCCACAGCACTAGGACAGTGTCTAGGATATAGTGGGTATAAAATAAGTGCTCGATAGATGAATTTACAAATATAGAAAGAATGTTTACATCCTTTATCTCCTTTGAATCTCAGAAAAACTTAGTGTGGCAAATAGGAAAGTCACTATTCTTTTGTAACACACAGGATAATAGATCTGGAGCTTGAAGGGATGTCAGACATCATCTAATCCAACTCTCCTTAATTTTTAGCTGGGGAAATGGAGGCAAGGAGATGTTAAATATCTTGGTCATGGTCATAGATGTAGTAAGTGTTGAAAAATAGGTTTAAACCAGGGCCCTCTGACACCATATCCAATGTTCATTCTGTTAAATTATGCTGAAAATTTTAAAAGGATGACATTAAAAAAAAAGAAGTCATGTTTGATATTCCTTGGAAAATGTATCATAGAAAATATATGAAAACTCTTTTCAAGGTCACTCCCTAGAATGGATATTAAAGATGCCCATAAGTTTTAGTTACTAATAAATTGTACCAAACTATATTATAAAAAACAGATGAGGTAGAAGGGAAACTAACAGAAGAAAAGAAAGAATGAAACAGAAATGGGAGGCAAAATGATTTATCTCAGATCCTAACAGATTACAGAGTCAGGAAATTTGGGTTCTATTTATGACTTTACTAGTTCTAGTGTGTGAACTTCAGCATGCTACATGATCTTTCCTGTAATATTTTCCTTTGATAATAATAATAATTCATACCCAGTTCTGCCACTAACTAGTTGTGTTACCTTGACCAATTCATAACATTTAGATGTGGGAGGGACTTTATAGGGTGGATAGTACTAATCCTTCATTAACAACAAAACAAAACAAAAAGTAAACTCCCAAACAGATCTGTGCTTTCAATGGTAAAGAGAAACAAAGAAGAAATGCCTTCTACCAGGGCACATTGGCACCTTTTCTGCAGTTTCTACTTTTAGACTGTTGTTTAGCTCACTGACATTAAATGACTTGGCCAGAGTCACACAGGTAGTATGTTTCATAAATAAGAAACAAACCAAAGTAATCCTTGTTCCAAGTCTGACTCTCCATACAATATGACATGATGCTTAGAGAAAGAAGCTGACACCCCCTTGTGCCTTCAGTTACTTGCTCTAGATAATCTCTAAGATCACTTCTGTGTTGACATTCCATTTTTCTATTGAATAAAGACTAGGAATAGCTAATGAAGAAAGAAAAGTTAACCTCTTTGTTCAGAAATGTTTTTAATTTCTGAAGAATTGATATAGCTCATGGGAGGAAAAAAGCATACAAGACTACATCATGGTTAGTTGGAATTTATTGAACTCTCCTTCCTAACTCATGTAGCAGTGAGGTAGAGATGATTGATCAGTGCTTAATCAGTAATGTGACTAAAATTGATTGGAGTGAGCCCCATGGATGAAGTGGGCAAATGAAATGCATGCATCTCCATTGTTTGTCAGAATCTCACAGGGCCAAAGACAGCAGTGGAATCCAAGAGGACAATAATCCAGAGTGTGAATTTTTCCCCACATTTCATTATTAAATAGAACATTAAAAATAAGTTTTCATCAGATAGTGTTTTAATTTAATAGTCTTCTGGAATAAATTGATACTTTAAAGAAAACAATGGGCTTTTTACTGAGATAATTTAACCTAGAAGAAATGTCTATTATTTAAACAGCATAATCATATGTAAAGCTATTATTTCTTACAGGACCTAGGCACTGCCGCGATAAGCATCATATACATAATTAAATGTTTTAGGATTTATGAAAAATGAAACCATTTTAATAGAGAGATTAACATTAAATAAATATTATACATCAATTATATTAATGAACCCAATTCTCCATTCAAACATCTTTCAGTCAGAGCTTTTTGTGTGTTTATGTAGGATGAAATTTCTTTTACCAAATATTCTCATTAAAAGCACCAAAAAATAGGGCACCCTTTGCTTGCCAAATATACAAATTATCTCCTACTATTATCTACAAATAATCAGGGATGAGACCACAATTTGTTTTCAATGTGTTTTATTCATCCCACTGATATCATTAAGTACTTAATATGTGCCAAGAGTTTATGATACAGACACAAGAAATGAAACAGTTCCTGTGACCAAGAAGTTTACATTCTCTGGGGTTTATATGCAATTACAAACACATTAATTACACAGAAGGTACTTCAGAAGATGTTTTCATTTTCATATATAATAGTAATATTGTTTTTAAAACATTCAGTTAATAGCTACCTTGGCTATGATGAGTGTAGCTGAAACATTCTAAACACATTTAAACATATTCTTCAGGCCAGTTTTCTATAAAATCATAAAAACTTGGTATTCCTAAATAACCAAAAGATATGTCATGCTCAATGTATAGAAAGTAAATTCTCTATCCACAAAAGGACTTATCAGCTCTGACTAAATGCAGATAAATATTTCAATTCATTTAAAATCCTTATGATTGTTTGCACTGAGTTAAGATAAACAGGTTAAATAGACTGTAGGCCAAAGAGTGACTAGTTTTACCATCTTTCTCTGTCCTTTCAGTTTCCCAAAATCAGAATGTCACATAACTCAGGACTTTTCTTTGTTTCCATTATGATGGTTACAAACTCAAGTTATCTGATAGTTGCACAGCTAAAAACTCTTCTCAAAATGTGCTTATATGATCATTATTTTTCAATGGTTCTTAATATTTTATAGTTCTTGTGAAGGGCAAATCAGGACTATTTAGAGATTGAAAGCCTATGTGCAACTAGGCTAGTTTTTACACAGGGAGCATGATGTTCATCTCATTCTCAATCTGGATTTCCAAAAAGTTTTGGGTTTTACAATCTTTTTTTTATTTTAAATTCCATTACAAAGTCAGACTCTAATTAAAAACCTGTGAAATAAATACTTAAATAGCTATTTATAACAATATTAATGATATACTCAAAATAATTGCTAAATTATGCTCCTACATAATAGGAACTATATTTTGTTTGCACTTATAGGTTCTAAGTAATCACTTTCTAACAATTATATAATTATTTAAGGCAAAACTTTAAATTTTCATTTACCTTGAGGGTAATTTTCCATTTCTTAGGATATGTAAATAAATGAATAATAAAAATAGCTATTATATACCTGGTACTTTAAATTTAGGAGAGTAATTTGTTATTTCACATAATACTTTAAGGATTGGTGCTTTCATTATGTTCATTTCGCAGATAAGAAAAGAAAAGCTAAGAGCATTAAATGATTCACTCAGGATCACATAGTTAGTAACTAAGGCAAAAGTCTGAGAAGGTGGATGCATTTAGATAGGAGGGAAAGCCTACATGAAAGTAACAGAAGTAGAAGATGGAAGGAAATAAGATTTGGGGGAAAATATGCTAAAATTAAGTCAATCAGTAAGGATTTATATTCCATCCCTATTGCTTAACTACTTGTATGACCTCGGAGAAGTCCCTAAATTTCTTATTCTCTGTTTAAAATACTTTGTTTTGACTCATATTCAGTTTCCATAGTTCTTTTTCTGAATTTCAATGGCTCTTTCCATCACAAGTCTATTGGAATTGCCTTGAATTATCCCATTTTTTGAAAAGAGCCAAGTCCATAATAGTTGATAATCTTGTTGCTTTGTACAATGTTTTCTTGGTTCTGCTCACTACATTTAACAATAGTTTGTATGTCTTTCCAGGTTTTTTCTGAAATCAACTTGTTCAGCATTTCTTAAGAACAATAATATCCCATTACATTCACATACCATAATTAATTCAGCCATTCCCCAATTGATGGACATTCACTCAGTTTCCAGTTCCTTGTAACTACAAAAAGGGCTGCTGCAAACATTTTTGCACATGTTAGCTCTTTTCCCTTTTTATGATTTCTTTGGGATATAGATCCAGTAGAATCATTGCTGGATCAAATGTATGCACAGTCTGATGGTTAATAAATTACTCTGAACTTCAATACTCCATCTATAAAAATAAGTGAAGGTCTTGGGATATCTTAAGATCATGGATTTATAGTTGAAAGAGATCTCAGAGGTTAAGTCTAAATTAGTGCCTTGAAATTCTGAATCTATGAAAACGAACTTGTAATTCTAAGATGCCATGAATAGGAATATTAAAAAAACAAAGCAGGAAACTAAGTGGAGTTAGCTTGTGTTTGGCCTTGAATAATTATGTGTATCTTTTAGTCAACAGAAACTACAAGATGTTGCACATAAGTAACTTTGACTTAAGTAAAAGGATGATAGAAAGATGGAATAGCTATGACAAAATCCATATGTCCCACTGATATTATTCTGATGGCAAGATAAAATGAATAAGGCTCCTAGAAAGTTGAATGGCTTCTTCTAAGTGAACTTATGGACATAGACAAGACATAGACATAGACATAGACAAGGGTTGCACAAGTGGGCAGGCAAGGATGGATTGTGAGCTACAGCAGTGGAGAATATTTCCAGATGAATTAGATAAGAAGTCCACTTGAAATTTGAAATATTAGGATCAGGTTTCTGAGCAGGAGTCTCAAATAGAATTATAATAGAGAAGATATTTTGGTAGATATATGGAAGGTGGAATGAAGAAGGAAAAGAAATTAAGATATTACTACAATAGAATATAACATAAATGAGGACCTAATGTAGAGCAGTAACTGTTTTTGGAGAGGAAAATGGGAGGAAGAAATGTTAACTATTTGGTTATATGAGAAGTAAGAATTAAAGATGAATCCAACATTGTGAGTCACAATTGATGACTAACTATTAATTCATCTTATTCATGTCTTTCTATTTTTTCATGTGCAGTTGTATACATGAGGTCCCCAAAAGCATATCATTAGAAATTCAAACTGAATCTATTATTTTCTCCACAACTGATACTAATTTTTAAAATGGTAAAAACCCATTTTATCAAAGAATGAATATTTTTTTACTTTGTAATTGTAAGATGTTTGTTTCTAAAAAACCTAAACCAAAACAAAACAAAAACCAAAAAATACCCCCCCACCACCACCACTAACAACAACTCAATAACACAGAAACAATTAACATTAGGGAACCATTCAAATTTCTACTAGATTTCTCTCATGAAACTTTTGTGAACTATAGGTTCCCATAGCAACAAGCAACATATTTTTAGTGAACACATGCTTTCCATTCTAAGAACTTCATTGTCATTAGTCTACAAACATAAAAAAGGGATTTTCTCAAGAAGCTTATATTGTGACAGATAATATCTGAAAATCTTTTGACAATATGGCCCTTATTCTGTTCACCTAAACTAAACATTTTTCTCTTTCATTTATAATTTTATTTTATAATCTTATTAAAATGTTAATCCATGAAAAAAGAACAAAAAGGCTATGATTAGATCAACACTTAAATAGAAGAAATACATATATGGTGGGTACACTAGGTTTTCATACTGAATGTGAGTTCATTGGATCAGGTTACTTTTAACCTTTTATTCAAAGATTGACTTAGTGAAAATCTTTGTAAGCCACTAATAATTTTCTCTATTTAAATTTAAGAAGCAATGAAATGGATCATGATGGTTCTTATGGTTTTGATCCTCAGCCAACAGATGTGACTGCTTATCTTATGACTTAGAGACAATGGAACAGTAATGTTGCATATTGGGGTGGGAGTGAGGGTGGAGACAAGTAACACTTCAAGGCTGGAAACATAATTTAAATGTTTATAAATCTCTATTAAAACAACACTTTAAAAAGGAACTTTGGCAGCTAGTACTTTTCCATCCACAGTTCCTCACATCTCTCTTATTGACCACACCTCCACAGGGCTAACCTCCTCTTTTTCCTCTCTTCTCTTTCCCCATTATTTTCCATCCTTCCTTTCTCTCTTCATATCTCTTTCCTCCCTCTCTTTCTCTTTTTCTTCCTTTCTTTCTCTATTTATCATTCCCATCTTTTTTCATTCCCTCTTTCCTCCCTCCTTTTCCCTTCTTCCATTCCTCCCTTTCCTATTATTTAAATTTTTGCTTCTATAAAATAAATGTGTAGAATGTTTTCTAAGGACAAATGAGCAGTTCACAGGGAAAAATTCATTTGCAAGATGAGAGCCCATTTACTTTGCTTGCATACATGGAGCACTTTAGTCTAGACCTAGGATTTCTATGATTTCTTTGGAGTTTCTTTTTTTAAGTTTTAACTTTCTAGTTTTTTTTTTAAGCCCTATCATTGTATATCTTCACCTTCTCTGCAATTTTTGGTTTATTTGTTTGAGAGAATTGTCTTGAGCAGTGAGAGATTAAGTAACTTGTTCAGTGACACCCAGGCAGAATGTATCAAAGGAGAAACATAAATATGGATCTTCTTATTTCAAACCAATTCTACTATATCCTATCCATGCCATTCATCTTTAGCATTTAAAAATTTTAAAAGTGATTTTACACATTATTTCATCTGGTCTTAGCAGCTTCTCTGGATTGCTTCCATTTTCAGATTCAAAAATATATTTAATAACGTTTCAGATGAAAGGGATAGTAAGTGATCATTCTAGTGTGAGAATTCATTTTCTCTGAATCCTCCTACATTTTTTCACTATACTGTAGCAACAATTCAGAAGCTAGTGTTGTGTGTTATCAAACCCAGGGGAATAGTTCACTGTTGTTGCTTTGGGAATGACCAGGGCAGATCTCCTGGGGAACAGGCTTGTGGGGAAACAGAGTTATTTGTTTAGAGTTCACTAAAGCCTGTAATAGATAATATAAGAAAGGTTTTCTTTTGGAAATAGCTATATAGAGTGAGTCACTCTCAGCTAGAAAAGTGGTTGCTTGGTTTCCCGAGTTCTCCTTAGCTGTTTGCAGAACAATTTGATTTGACGAGCAGTGCATGATTTTATCACAAAAATTAATGTGATTCTTTTCTTTTTCAACCATCGTAATGGTCAAAGAAAGGATCATAAATCTTAGGTCCTTTTAGGCCTCAGTTTAACCTCATGTAAAATTATATACTTGAACTAAACTACCTCTATCATTCATTCTTGTTACATATATGTGATTCTTGGCAACAGGTCATTGAGTTTTTGCTTGAATATTCCAGTTTTGAAGAACTCATTTCCTCCCCAAACAGATATACTTTTCAACAGCTCTAACTCCTAATAAAGTATCCTTATAATCAAGCCAAACTCTACTTCCAAGATACTTATACTTCTGCGTTTTGGGCTAAGAAGAATAAAACTAATCCCACTCTCATGTGATAGTCCTTCAAATATTTGTAATGGTTACTATATGTTCCAACCTTAGAAATCTTAATTTCTGAAGCTCCTTCAAATAATACTTAAAAGACATAACCTTTAGTTCACTCAGTGTCCTGATTGCTTTTCTCTGAATATATTCTATTCTGTCGAGTTTATTTTGAAAAGAAAATTAAACAATATTTCATATGACTGGGATAGAATGCAAGAAAGTGATTGCTCCACTGATGTCTACGAAATATTAAAAGAATTGATCTAGGGCTCTTTTCATAGAAGCTTGATGTCTATAATGAGTGAAGCATTCTTATTCTCAGGTTTTGCTCTTATCAGATAGCCAAATATATTACTTAAAGTGGCAAAAAATCATGAAGGAGAAGTAGGAAACAGAAAGTAATAGAAAAGTCAAATTACCTCATACCTCCCTGACCATCAGCTTCTCTCAGACACTCATAGAGACAATCTGAGATCTTTAATATGAGAGCACTTGGATTTGCAGAGACTTCAGGCTCTCAGTCCTACCAGACTAGATTGCACAGTTATCATCAGGGTATCAATTTATATGAAGAAGAGATTGATGTTCCTCCCCACCACAAATGTCAACTCCTGACAAAATGTCACCACCAGTAGGTAAACTCAAGATTGCTAAGAAATCCTAGGGATTTATATTATCAATCTTACTTTTAGCTCACCACCTGCAATCATTATTCTGGAAAGTAACCCCTCAGAAGATGCTTCTGAACGTCTTCAACAATCCAAGTACTAAGGTTCAGTGGGAAGGGGAAAGAAAGTTTTCATTATCAAAATTCTAGGAATTCTGTAATGATTGAAAATTAGAATGAAATATGACTTTCTCAGTGGAGATGGAATTGCAACTGTTTCGCTGCTGCACTCTAAGGATTTCGGTACATTCCCATCTGACATATAGCTAAAATCTTTTATACATGTTGCTTCTTCTAATTGAATGACAACTCCTTCAGAGATCTTCCTTTTGTATCTTTAGTACTTAGTACAGTGATTTGCACATAGTAGGCATTTAACTAATGCTTTTCTTCAATCATTCATTCATGTTAGAGTTTTTTGGTTGATCCATCTTTTGGCACATATTGACTTTTATAGTCCATTTCAACAACCTATGTTTATTTTAACCACATTACCTGTCATCTAATCTTATAATTACCAGCCTGCAATTTTGCAGCTGATTCTTTTTGAAATCTTTGCTTTGAAAACTTCACATTGGTCCCTATTAAATTCTATCCTATTATTTCTGACCCATCCTTTTAGGTTGCTGAGATCTTTTTGGATGCTAGCTATCCAATGTGTTAGCTATCCCTTCCAGCTTCTTGTCACTTGGAACTTTGATAAGAATGTCATCTTTTTCTTTATATACCTCACTGATAAAAAAATACAAAAAACAAAATAGGGCCAAGGGCACAGAGATGAATCCTCAAACTAAAGAATCTTCATGCTCATGTTTCAGTCCATGTGCAGAAATGGATGTCATTGAAAACTGCCACTGCCAGACTTCATGCCGGGCCTAAGAAACAATAATGCTTTTTGGGAAGAATTCTAAGAGTTTAATTATATCCTGGAGCCTCAGAAGGGCATTTGCTATACTGGCTTCTTCACTGTGGAGAATTTGTTGATAACAGATCAACAGAGTTTCTTACAGGAGTTTGATGAAAATAGGCTTTGCAATAAACGCCATCTCAATCAAAGAACTTATTATAATCTTGTCTTTCTTCTTTGTCACCTCAAAAGCTTCCTGTTACCTTTACACAGGAAGGGTAAATCTGCTTGACTGCCATTTACTGAGTTAAGGTCAGAACCCACTACATGTGATCTTTGCTATCGTTTTTTAATTTTCTGGCTGGTTAGGAAGAATTTCTGCCTCATCATTTCATTTTTATTATTTTTTAATGATCCATAGTCATCCAAATGTAACAGATGCAAAAAGAACAGCTTGGTTAAAGTGTTGTCAATATGAACATTTTGAATGAAATGTGCTTTTTTTCCCTATAAATAAGACACCCTGTATTTCTAGAGTCAAAAATGAAAAATAGAAAACCAGTTCATGAATTTACCATATACCCCAAACTCCATACCCTAATATTTATACCTACAAGTCCAACATCATTAGAATAACCCCTAAAAAGCTACTACAAGTGAATCATTCACAGGAATCTTTAGAAGACAATAAAGAGCAAATAAACTTACAATGTATATCATAAAATTTTTAATTGAACTAATCTTTTGATTTTGTCATTCCCTTTTTTTGGTTTTAGCTGTCCCTCTAAGACAAAGAGCATTGGCTATCTGTAAAAGCAGTATTCCAGGAATATGTAGACATCCAGATTTCAGAACAGCACCATTTTGTGATCATTGAGGATCAAGAGAGCTGATATTTGTAAAGTATTTAGGACAATTTCTGTCACAAAGTAGGCATTTGTTTATTTTCCCCACCCTACTACCAAAGCAAAATTAAAATTTAAACGTATTTAAATGATGACAATCCTGGTCAAATTAATTGGTCTTCACAACAAAATTTATGCTAATACAACATCAAAGAGTGAAAAGAAAAATATATGGAGGGCAGAGACAAGATGGCAGAGAGTAGACAGCTCTTTATTTGAGCTCTTGCTGGCATTCCTCAGATCAACACCAGATCAAGCTTCTGAATTGGTTTTAGAGTGACAGAAGCCACAAATATTTGGAGTGTAACAAATTTCTAGCAGGAGATATTTTGAAAGAATTTCAGAAAAGGTTAGTTGTAATCAGACATGGGGGAAACAGCCAAGTGCAGGTACAGTGAAAGGATGCAGGACAGGGGGAATCTACTGGGAGGCTCCTAGCCAAAATGCAGCAGCATTGGCTACTCTGTCCTGGTTGGAAGCCAGAAGATTAGCTGTGAGACATCCAATGCATATACAAAAAGCAAATAGTGAGCCCCTGAACCTCAGAATAATGTGGGACTGGGCCATGCCCACCCAGCAGTAGAAAGAAGTCAGAAGTACCTGCCCAGGGCAGCATGAAGCTGCTATTTGCCTATAGAGGAAGCTTGAGAAAAATCTCCCCTCTGCCATAAAAGTAGATCTTAATATTTTAAAAAATGAGTAAAAAAAGCAAAAAGAATTCTGACCATAGATAGATTTTATGGAGAAAGAGAAGAACACATTTCAAACCCTGATTATCCTAAAGGCAAATCATCTCGAGATGAAGCCCCAAGGGCTCTCTTGGAAGAATTCAAGAAGGATCTTAAAAGAGAGTTAGAAGAAAAATAAGGAAAGGAAATGAGAACTTTGCAAGAGAGTTTGAAAAAGGAAACACAGAAATTACCTGAAGAAGATTCCTTAAAAATAGATTTAATGAAATGAAAAAAATCATATATCTCTTTACAAAATAGATTTAAAAAACAATTCATTAAAAACAGAATTTGTGAAATGGAAAAAAATCCAATGAACAAAACATATCATTTAAAAGTTCAATTGGCCAAGTGTAAAAAAGCTAACCAAAGAAAATAATGCACTGATGATTACAATTGAACAAACGGAAGTGAATGACTCAATGAGACTTCAAAAATCAAACAAAACCAAAAAAAAATGAAAAAAAGAAGAAAATGTAAAATACTTCATTAGAAAAACAATTGACCTGGAAAAGAGATATAGGAGAGACAATCTAAGAATTATTGGACTTCCTGAAAAACATGATGAAAAAAAAAAAGCCTATTCATCATCTTTCAGGAAATTATCAAGGAAAACTTCCCTGATGTTCTAGAGCCACTGAAAGAATTCACTTATCACCTCCTGAAAGAGATCCCAACATGAAAACTCCAAGGGACATCATAATTATCAGATTAAGGAGAAAATATTGCAAGCAGCCAGAAAGAAACAATTCAAGTATTGAGGACCCATAATCAGGATTACCAAGGACTTAGCAGCTTCCACTTTAAAGGATTGAATGGTCTGGAATCTGAAATTCCAAAAGGCAAAGAAAAACATATGAATATCATAAATTTTGTAATGGAAAGATTGCCATTTCAGATCCAAAGTCTAGTTTCTATCCTGCTTTACAACTTCCTATTTTGTTTGTTTTTGTTATTACCTTAAGCAGCCATATAACTTAACAGGGCTAATTCTCTCATTTGTAAAATATGGATAACAATGCATGCTCTCCCTAACTACTAATCTTGTTGAGGTCAAATAGAATAATGTGGGAAAGTACCTTAAAAAAAACTTAATTCATCATGGAACTTTAAACTATGAAAATGCATTTTGACTCCTGTACAAAAACTAAATTATTGGTAAATCAAAAATTCAGAGAATTTCTTGTTTGGAACAGACTTCAGAGTTCATTCAGTTCAGCCTATATTGAAAGAACAATAAGCTATGATCATCCCTGGCAAATGTCCCCATCCTTGATTACTTTCCCATTATTCATGTTTTCCTCAATGGAATAAAAATGTCCATGAGGACAGGAACTATTTTGATTTCTGTAGATTTAGTGTTTAGTATGCATAATAATCTAGTATGCATACTAGACAAGTATAAACCTTTTTCCATATGATAGCCTCAAATTGTTTTAAAAGATAGAGTCTGGCACATAATACCAGATTTTATTATTTTGTAGTAATTTTATTTTTAATACACATTGCTTCATGAATCATGTTGGGAGAGAAAATCAGAGCAAAAGGGAAAAACCATAGGAGAGAGGAAAAAAACAGAAAAAAGAAGAGAATATAGCATGTTCTGTTTTACATTGTCTTCTAAGTTCTTTTTCTGGATGCAGGTGGGATTTTCTGTCCAAAGTCTATTGGGATTGCTTTGGTTCCATGAACAACTGAGAAGAACCAAACCTTTCATAGTTGATCATCACACCTTCTTGCTGTTATTTTGTAAATTATTATCATTATAAGTGCTATTAATTAATTGTTATCATTACTTAAAAATAAGCATTATTTTCTCCATCTTATCCCCAAAAAATATTGTCCTTTTTCCTGGCTAAATATCTTTTCAATTCCTTGTGTTATAAAGTTGAACTAGTGTCAAACATTAGGAGCTTATGATGCTTGCTGTAGACCCTAACCAAATCACTTTAACTAGATTTGTTTCCTCATTTGTAAAATAGTATGTGTAGAAGGGAAACTTAATTGCACCAGAAATTCCTTCCAGCACTAGATATGGTACCATTTAAAAGGAATGTACTAAAGTTGCTTGCTAATTTTTTAGTGTGAGAATTTACCTCTTGGAAATCAGAAAATGACAAAAACTCGAACTTGATTTATTGTTTTGTTCATTGTCTGATAAAGATGGGCAGCTTGGTGGTGCCCTGGTTAGAATTCTGAGCCTGGAGTCTGGAAAATGTTGTGTTCAGATCTGGCCAAGTTACTTCACTGTATGTCTTAGTTTTCTCATTTATAAAATTAGCTGGAGAAGGAAAGGGCAAACTATTTGAGGATCTTTGCCAAGAAAACTTCTAAAAGGGATCATAAAAAGTTGGATATAACTGAAAATGACTAAACAATTACAACAAAGCAATAGAAAGGATTATATTAAATCAGAATAATAAAAGTATGTGAATTTTTAAAGAGAATTGTTAAATTTATTAGTACATCCCTAGATTGGTCCTTATGTCACTGCTTCTTGTCTTTTGTCTCATCCTACAACCCTTCCCCCCATAAAATATAGTACTCAGAACCATACACAAAACTCCAGACGTGGTCTAATCATGGAAAAATAAAAGTGAGATTAGTAGTACATCTCTCTTTTTCTGGGAATTAAAGCTTAGTGTGGCTTCAGTTAAATTAGCATTTTTGTCTGCCTTTTCTTCTTAAACATACATTAAGCTTGAAAAAACATAAAACCCTTCATTCTGCCATATGTCCTTATGCATTTTTTTCAAAACCAAGTGCATGTTTATGTTTATTCCTACATAAACTTCATTTAAAAAAAAAACCAAAAAAACTTCATTTTTGATTCATATCATCACTCTAGTCTATCTAGATATTTTTGGATTCTGTCACCCAACATTGTTTATCTGTTAGTATTTGTGTCAATCACAAATTTGATACCCATACCATGTCAAGTCATTGATAAATTATATTAAAAAGGATAGGACTAAGGGCAAATCCCTAAGGTATGCACTGAGTGCCCTCTACTGAGGATGACATCTTTTTTTATTAGAAATAACTCTTAGATTCTTGTCATTTAGACAATTCCAAATCGACTTAAGAGTACTGCAATACAGGGCATAAAACTCCATCTTGTCCACAATGATTTCATGATAAATTTTGTCAAGCGTATTTTTTGAAATCCAGGCATTTTATGCTTTTGAAGTGCTTCAGGTTAAACATGAATACATGGGGATACAATCTCTATTTGAGACTTAAAAAAATTCTATTACTTTTTTATGTCAATTGGTTTAAAACAATATAGTTCTCATTTTTATTCTTACAAATGTTTAAATAACTTTAAAATTCAATAAATATATTACTTTAATATTAGTAGCATTTTAAAATTCTCTTTTTTGCTTGAAGATTAATTTCTACTATGGAAGAGTTTTTGTCTGCCAATTTATAAATATTTCCAATTCTGCATACATATATATAAAGATGCTTATTTGGTTCAGTTATTTATGCCTACAAAAGTTCAACTTTTATTTCAGTCTTGCCAACTGAGACAGAAAAATTTATCCCTTTCTTGGATTAATAGGTTAATTTTTAATTATTAAGAAAAATAACAAATTTGTATTGTTTTATTCAGTGGAAGATGTTGTGACAATAAAATTTGCTTTTATGGCACTGCATTTTCTTTCCTTTATATTTTGAATTTAACAAACCCCAAATAGGAAGACCATTTCTATATAAATAGTAGAACAAAAAAAGAGCATACAAGAAACTGAATATCTGGTATGCTCAGTTTGCTTTTTAAAGATATAGTAATAAATTTAAGGCAAACTTCAAAGCTTTTCTGCTTGCTTATAATTTGTTATGAACTTCCTTCTTTTTTCTTGAGTACATTTTAAAAATTATTCAGTAATGTTTTTTGTTTCTTTTTTTTTTTTGGTGTGAGAGGGACTACCCTATCCCTCATCTATTTCTCTTTTGCATTAAAATACATATTCCCCAATTAAAATTAAAAGAAAAACCTTGTAACAAATATCCATAATCAAGGAAAACAAATCCTCACATTGGTTATCTGAAAATATGACATTCCAAATCCTGAGTTAAAATATTTCAATTTAAAGGTGTTATCGTTCTACTGAAAAACAGCATATTGTAAGAGAGTTCTAGTTTTCGTAGTAGGGAGACCAGGATTCAATTCATGCCCCCAATTCACAATGGCTATGTAATCACAGATTTAGTCTCTCAGTGTCCCACAAAACTTCATAGGATTATAAATAAGTGAAAAGTTTCCCATTTGAATTGGTGGAAGGAGGCAAAAGATTTGAAATTCCTCATACCCATGAAATAATGGGTCCAGATTTCACATTCTACCTTCTAAATCTTCAACCAATGGGAAAATTGAGGGAAGGATAGGTAGACAAAGATCGAATAAATTGCTCTTACAAAGAGTAACCTGAAATTTCAATAGTAAACAAACAGAAGAATATTTTTTGCTGAATTTATATCCATTTTCTAGATAACTATCCCCAAAATTTTATATTTAGCTCTCATCTTTTCTCCTTCTAAATTATTTCCCTTGGTGATAACTTTAATCCCCAAGGATTTCATTGTGGCCTCTAGCCAGATCATAATACCTATCTATTTGTCTCTACCTAATCACTTTGCTAACCTCCAATTTCTCATCTCCAATATACCTATTACATATATCTTGTGGTAGCTAAAACCCAATATTTCTAAAATAACTCACTTTTCCCCCCAAACCTCTTCTCATCCAAACTTCCCTGGGATTGTCAAGGGTGTGGCCATCCTCCTAATTACAATCTTACAATCCAGGTATCATCCTCGTTTTCTCTACTCTCTTTCCACATCCAATATGGTACAAATTCCTATCAATTCTAGTTTTATAACTTTTCTATCCTCTATTGCTGCTATCATCCTAGTACAGGCCCTCATCATCTCACTACTGCAATCCCCTGCTAATTGGATTACTTGCCTCATCTCCCTTTCTAATCAATCCTTTGCTTAGCTAGCAAATTGAGCTTCCTAAAAATTCAGGTTTGATCATTTCATCCCCATTCCCTAATTCATTAAACTCTGTAGGCTTCTTTTTACATCCAGGATCAAATATAAAGCCTTCTCTTTAAAGTCCTTCATGGTCTAATCCCTTCTTATCTTTCCAATCTTTTAGTCTTTTCCAACTTTACTCCTCTCTATTTTCTCTACAATCTAAAGTCACTGCAATCCTTGTTGTTTCTCTCAAAAGAAATATGTTCTATTCTGTTCATTTTCAAAGTCTTCTATGTCTGCAATTATCGTTCTTCTTATTCCTACTTCATGGCTTCCCTGGCTTTCTTCAATTCTCAGATAAAATTCCATCTTCTATAGGAAAGAAGAAGAAGAAGAAGAAGAAGAAGAAGAAGAAGAAGAAGAAGAA
>JAJPUD010000070.1:51990-92928 GCA_023553655.1 Myrmecobius fasciatus
AAGAAGAAGAAGAAGAAGAAGAAGAAGAAGAAGAAGAAGAAGAAGAAAGAGGAGGAGGAGGAGGAGGAGAAGAAGAAGGAGAAGGAGAAGAAGGAGAAGAAGGAGAAGAAGGAGAAGGAGAAGAAGGAGAAGAAGGAGAAGAAGGAGAAAAAGGAGAAGAAGGAGAAGAAGAAGAAAGAAGAAGAAAGAAGAAGAAAGAAGAAGAAAGAAGGAGGAAGCTTTCCCTGGTTGCCTTAATACTAGAATCTTCCCTCTGATATCTCTGTTATACTATATGTATCTTATTCATAGAGTTTTTTCATGTATTCTCTCTCCCAGGATGCTAAATCAATGTTTCTTGATTAGACATGTCACCCATATATAACTTTAATTCATCCTGTTATTTTTTAATTAAAAAACCCCCAGAATCCATGTAGCTGGTATTAACTTGCTCTGCACAGAGCCTCTGGCATCCAAAGATCTGAGTTCAAATCACATCCCTATTACTGTGTGTAACCTTGACAAATCTTTTTAGTTTTCCATTTTTTCAACTAGAAAATACAAAGTTTCAAAATGTTGTCTTCTTAGATTCCATTCAGCTCTAAATTTGTGATTCTGAAATATAGTGTTCCTAGATTGCTCCTCCTCAATTATCTTTCTTCTCTGTTAGTCATAAAATTTCAGACTCAGCCAAGTTATCTCTGGAAGAGTACCAGTAGAACAAAGGGCAGCAGTGATGGGGCATTTGTAAGATTTCTGTGATGTTATGGTGTGTATTTTAGAAAAGCAAGACCAAGTTTAGTTTCTCTATTCCAGAAAAGGATCCCTATATTTAGATTCCCGTGAGTCTTTCTTATTGGTTAATTATAACTGGCATGTATAATAATGCTTTAACAATTGCCAAGCACTTTATATGCTTTATCTCATTTAAGGCTCACACTAATCATGTGACAGGGGTATCACCAAAATTATCATCCCCATTTTATAAGTGCAAAAACTGAACCCAGAGAGATCAAGTGATTTTTTCAAGATCACATAGCCAGTGACTATCAGACGCAGACTTCAGATTATGAAGGTACCACATAAGGGACAGAGTTGTACTTCATGATGATATCTGCTGTCATGTGCATGGGGTGGAATGGATATACTGAGATAATGGGGTAACTATTTCAACAGATCAGTTGTACAACTATGCTAACACAGAATCCCTTAGTTTGAAGGGTTCTCAGACATCATCAATCCAATCCACATTTGGAAAAGAATATTATTTTATCATAATTCAACAAATGGTCATCTAGTCTTTACTTGGTGATTTCTAATAAATGGGAGTATGGCAACTTCCAAGTCAAACCATTTCCACTCTGGGAAATGTCTAATTGCTAGGATGTTTTTCTTGATTCTAAGCCTAAATTTGCCCACTTTGCAACATCTACCCTTTTACCCTAATTCTGTCCTCTGAAGCTAATAAGTATACAAATATACTTGTACAAGTATAACTCCCCTTCTGTGTAACATCCCTTCAAATAATTAATGATAGTTATCACATTCTCAATGTTCTCTTCTCTAAGTTAAAGGTTCTTAGTTCATTTATCTAATCATCATGTGGCCTGATAATAAGGCTTATTAGCATCATAGTTGCACTCTTTTGGAGGCTTTCTGCCCCAATTATACCAATAGCCCTGTGGAATTTATTTTTTAAAGTATAACAATTAACATTGATTAATTTAATTACATTCAGCCCAGCTAACTAGACATTCAGGATCTTTTTGGTCATGAATTTGTCTTCTAGTATTCAGATATCCCTTCCAGATATTTGTCAGTGGCAAATTTCATAAGTATGACATTTATTCCTTTAAACAATTGGTGAGGCAGCATACAAAATATAGCAGAGGTAAATTTTAAATATATTATAGAAGTAGGTATGTTAAAGTGCTGTGTATAATATAGAATCTGAAATGCTCCAGCCTAAGTTAGACTTAGTTCAGGATAAAATTACTAATATATATATATATATGTATATGTATATGTGGTATTTGCATGCAATATTATTTTTGACTATAATTGTTTTTTATAAACTTTGCTTTTATCCAGCTTTGAATTTCAGTGCCTCCTTAATAAGACTTGTAATCATTCAAGAGATTTTGACCCAACTTTCTATAAAGAAACTGAAAAGATAGAGAATTCCTGTTGTCTAGACTGTAATATGAAGTTGGGTGACCACTCAAAAATTTTGATTACCAGTATCTGTATCTTTACATAAATAGTAAAAATAAATGGAGCACTAGGCTCACAGTTACATTAAAGAGGGAAACCATCTGGATAAAGTATGGGAAACTGTATAGATTTTTGAATAATACCAAGGTTCTCCTTGAAACAAAGGTCCACCATTTTAATAACAGTATTTTTGCAGCAGCTATGAAATGCCCCAATCTTTAAGAAATTACAATAATTAGGAAGAATTGGGAGGAGGCAATATAAAGGATGTCACTGGAGAGAGATGTAATCAAAAGAAAAAGGAATAATTATAGCACTTTCATTTTTTTCTGATATTCATACAATATATCAAGTGAATCAAGAGGAATGATTTGGAGTTTAGGATGTACCCTTAAGGCAAATTTATGGAAGAATAGAGTTAAGAGTGACCCAAGATAGGCAGACAGGAATAAATTATATGTATTTCTCATGATGATTAACATCACATTCATGAAATCATACCAATTAAGGTATAAACCTGTATATTTAGCCATGATTTATTTCTTTTTAGCCAACTATTTCTCACTTCTTTGCTTTTCTATCATGTATATTATTTGTGCTAACATAATCTGACAGAGAGAATATCTATATGGGGAAAAGAGAATGCAATAGGATCAGAAGTCTCCCTTTTTTTCTGGTTTGGCTCTATGGTGATGTGAATCAGAGTAAATGATCCATAGTCTCTGGTAGAGAGGATGTTTCACCAGCTGCTTCACAGTTCAGTTCGCATCTATCCAGATGGGACAAGCCAATCAAATCGAATCAGTGCTGATCCTAAAGAGTCACCTCTATGTCAGTATGGCCTGAGTTTCCCCCCAAGTGAAAAATGAAAAGTGATACTCAGGCAAATGGATTACTTCACATTACTTACAGGCCAAAGAAAACTTAATAAGTTGAACTGAACAATGTGATTGAATTCATCCAAAAGATGTATGTAAAGAATCAGAGAGAACTTATTTCAATATAATTGGGTCATTCCTGCTTATTCTGAATATCTTTAAGAAAAGTACTAAATTTAAGGTACTTTTCTTTGTGGAAAGATTATATATCTATATGTCTTTTAAAAGAGAAGATGACTGGCAATATATTGGAACAAGAGACCAAAACAGTACATACTTTCTAGTGCCCTCACAAACTCTCCAAATTGCCCTTGACTTTGTTTCAATCTTGTTCATCAGAATCTTGTTATCCAAATATTTCTCCAAACTATACATCTTAACATATTGTTTGGACATCTTTGGAAAATTCATTTTTCAGGTACTTCTGCCCCAGTAATACATGCAGGAAAGTTCTTCTCATGTAAATAAATACACATATCTCCTTGCCTTGACAAATTTGCAATATATAACACCTTCTTGGGAGAATTAGCTCCATATATCCCTACACTCAATATGCATAGAATTAATCATGACCAAATGGCACCGATGGGACTTTGTCCTTCCCTCTCAGTGAAAATCCCTGAGACATCTTGGATGTTTATTTTTAGCAGCTAACAAGAAAAGGGACAGAGAACAAACAGCCTCCATCCTACAATCAGAAACTTACTTTCAGTAAGCTGGCTTCTGAGACTGCTGACATTGCCTGCCTAAATATCCTGGTTTAGCTGATAACCTCTTGTTTGTTCAGTGTTTGTTAGGTGGACTTTCTTACTCATAGCCCTTCTCAGAAATCCTGGACTCTTTCCACTGATGCCATACAATCTCTGTTTTGAAATAGTCATCACACTAATTTTCTTTGAATAAATTTTGAAATACTATCTCAATGAGGGACACCATGTTATATTGAATGGTGAACCAACCCCTAAATCAGGATAATAAGGATTCAAATCCCATATTGGCTTTGTGACAGTGAGTAACTCCTATAACCTCTTAGGTCCTCAGGTAAATTTCCAAAACTGTAAAATTTCAGAGTAGGTGTTGATCTGCATTGGCAGAGGAAGCTCCTTCTGCTGGAATTTGCTTTCATAGGTGATTTCAGATCCAGACCATTTCCCTCCTCATCTTAAAGTATTTTACTGCATTTTAAAGAATCATTTTAATAATCCTTCAAAACTTTTTATGTTCACAAGTTTATTATTTAGCCATTAATGATCTTATTAATAGTTCTGAACACCTGCTGAATTGCAAAATTCCACTTGCTTTTTATTGTGTGTTGTTATTAAGAATAATAACTCATGCTTCCATGGCATAAGGGAAAGCTGGATGGCTTGCTGAATACCTGGGTTTAAATCCTTACTCAAATACTTCCTAATTTTATGACCTTCAACAAGGCACTTGAACTGTGTTTGCCTCGTTTTTCTCAACTGAAAAAAAAAGGGAAAATAATAGCATTTACATCCCAGGGTTGTTTTGAGGATCAAACGAGATATTCATAAAGCCCTTGCCTAGTAAATAATAGATACATAATAAATTCTAGTTTCCTTCCTTCCTTTATTTGATAGTTTATAAAAGCTCCTTCTTCCAAATGACCTAGTGAGACAGGTAGGCTAAGTTCTAATACTTCATTTTATAGATGGAAAAACTGAGAATTTAAAGGATTTGCTCTTGATCTCATAGTTAATCAGTATTAGAATTCACATTTTGTTTTTTGGATATAAGGCTTTATTCCTTTTACCTTAAAAAGAAAAGATGAGCAGAACTTATAGTTTCTTGTTTTTCATGGTTTATCTGGATTATTAATAAACATTATGGAACACTTCATATCATAAAAGAAACATAAAGCTTATTCAGAAAACACAGAACACAGGTTATCCAAACCAGTAGGGAAAGAATTGTAGAGGAGGCAGCTGGGTAGAGTAGAAAGAACACTAGATCCACATTCAAGGCTAATTTTCAAGTCTTGGCACTATTATTTATTTGTTATGTGAAGTTGGCCAAGTAACTTCACCTCTTTGAGCCTCAATTTCTTCATCTGTAAGTTAATGAAGTTGGAGTAGATGATCTCTAAATCCCTTCATTGAGACTCAACATCAGTTGAGTTATTTCAATCATGTCCAACTCCATGATCCCATTTGAGGTGTTTTTAACAGAGATACTGGAGTGGTTTTCTATTTCCTTCTCCAGGTTTTTTTTTTTTAAACAGATGGAGAACTGAGGCAAACAGGGCTAAGGGAGTTGTTCAGGGTCACACAGCTAATAAATTTCTGAGACAGGATGTGAACTCAGAGTCTCCTGACTCCAAATCCATTACTCTATCTGTTCTATTCCTAGTTGCCACCAAATTCTTTCTGGCTCTGCCTTTCTCTGAGCAGCCGTATTGATTCTTCCATGCTTGCATATCTGTATTTTCACCCACACTGATCCCACAGGCTCTGTGTTTATCAATGCATTAATGATCTGGAATTTCCTCATTGTAAGGTTTCTTATAAAGAATGTATATCACAACCATACTTTAACATACTAGATGATATTAGATAAAATCAAAGATGGTAATTGACTCTTTTGTTGTGACATAGCTAACAAATATCAGAGGCAAGATCTAAACTGAGGTTCCTAGACATTTAAATAATAAGAAAGAAATTAATATTTATGATGCCATTTTACTCTGGTATATCTAGAACGACAAGCAAAAGGAGTGAGAAAATTATTATTGGCTGTCTGAAGGTAGAAAATCATTCATTTGTCCTTGTTTTTCTGGTGCTTTTCTAGAAATTATATATTCAAAAGAGGAGAAACAAGAATGTTTCTATATTATTCTTCTTAGTCTATATTTATTTACATTTGCTGATCTTCCTCAAAGTCCATATACAACTATTACCAATAGAAAGGAGTTGGGATGAATCTGTGCATTCAAGGCCAGTAGAAGAACCCTACTTGTATTTTTTTCTTTTTGTCCTTTTGAACATTAGCCCATGTATCCTTGGCTACCCAAGTAACTCATTTACTGTTTGGAATGCTACTGTCCCTAAACTCTGCTTGTTAGATTTATTTTCTTCTAGGATTTGGTCAATTCAAATGATCAGTACTAGACAGCAATATCGACCAGCTTTAGGGATCTGATTCCTGGCTCACATGCAAACTCATCTCTCCAAACTGGGACCCTGTAGGATGATTCAGCGTTATACCCATCCCCAGCAGAATGTAGCTTCAGAAGATGAGATCATCACTCTATATCCTAAAGGACTTTGGACCCCAATTGTTTGGGGAAAACTGGTTGTTTGTTGGCGTGAATGGACCCAAGCAAAATACTATCCAGTGTATGAGCGGCCCCCCAAGGAAAGAGCAAGCTGAACTTGTGCTAATCTTTACTATTGTGGCCTGGTCCCAATTTTGTGTCCCCCAATGGCCACTGAATTTCACTCCCAGTTTCTGGACAGTTTCTATAGTCGTTAAGTATAACAAGTGTCTCTGGATTTGGCCTTCAAAAGTTCAGCATTGTCTCCTAAATTCCATCCTGTTTGATCAGCTAATTTTTGGATAGGACTGCCCAATTATGAGAATAAGTGATAGTAGATGGACAACTTCACTGAATACCTCACTGCTTTCCATGAAATACAAAAGGAACTGAAGAATTCCTGTAATAAACAGAATTTAACATGTGGGGCAAATCATGAAGGATTTATGGAAGGATATGTACAAGAATGAATAGGTTATTACTTGTATTAATAAAGCTAGCACCTACATTAAGGAGATGATGGGCCCATTGACATGTGAGAGATGGGCTCTGATCCTTCTGTTTTGAAAGTCAATGAAGAATCTCGGGAATCATTCCAAGCACTACTAGTGATGAGTCATCTTATTCAGGTGTCAACAAGGTATAAACAGATAATAATAATTATTGCTCATAGTTATATAACCATAATAGCTTACATTTGTATAATAAAAATTGCTATTTCTACAGTGTAAAGGATTACAAAGCACTTTCCTCCAATCAAGCATGTATGATGGGTACTGCAAATATTATTATCCTTATCTTGCCGATGAGGAAACAGAAGTTCAAATAGGGCAGGTCCTTTAAGGACAAACAGTTCTAGTAAGCATCTGCAATAAAACAGGAAACACTTAAATACATATAAAATGAGTCTTTGAACAATTTTTAGAGTTTTTACATATTAAAAATAGTTTAATTGTCTATTAGGAGGATTGCTTGGGGAGGGAGAGAGCATACCATGTGTTTTCATTATTTGCCCTGTCTGTGTTTAAGATTGCTTTGGTTATTCTACCACACTTAATTCATTTTTACAACAAATCCCTGGCCCAGAAAATGGGATTCAATTTGTAACAACACAAGTTTTTCAGTTACCACTAGAACATGCTATCAGAAATATTAAGTAGCTTATCTCTCAGTTTCAGTAAAAGTCCTTTGTATGTTAAAACAAAGCCTAGTTAAAAAATAAACTCACTTATTTCTTTTTGTATTGGTTTTGAAAAATAAAATTATTTGCAGCTTCTTTCTGTCCCAATCCTACAAACATTTATTTGTCCCCTTTTATTTGCAGGAATAATGTTGGTTCATAATTCTTAAATGGGAATTTCATGGCCTCCTACTAAGGTAGAGTTTATGTATTAATTCTGGCTCCACTTCTCAGAATGCTGTTGGTCCATATTTTAATATTGTATAGGTCATTTACATGTCAGTATCAGTTTGATAATGATTGACAAACTGCAGTCAAAACTTAGTTCTAAACACAGCTGACAGATTCTAAGGCATGCCAGACATGTGCATACACATACTCTGCTAATCTCAGCATCCTGACACAAGATACAAAAACCAGACAGCATAGTGTCCTTAAAAGAACAGCAGACTTTGAGTAATAAAGACACAAATTCACTTGGTGATAGGCCTACAGCTGGAACGAATATTAAATGATTTGCCAACCATATCATAGGTAGTAATTATCAGAAAAAAAGGCTCATCTCTGCTACTCATTAGCTATCTAACAATGGAAACAGCACTTCACCTCTGAACTTGAGTTTCCTCATTGGTTAGGAAAGATAATAATCCTTTATCTACTCTACCTTTTTGCTGTGAAGAAAGTGCTTTGTAATCCATAAATACTGTAGAAATATGATATATTATTATTACATATGAGAAATCTAAAGGAAAAGTTGAAAATTACTGGCTTGATGTTTAGCATAAGAGCAAAAATGTTAAACTATCTTTCTTGAATTATTGCAAATGTATTTCCAACTCCAAAACAAAAGGGTTTGGACAGTAAAGTTACAGGTTGAATTTTTTTTCCTTTTAGAATGTGTTTTTTTTTTTTAATTTCTAAGAAGTTAATCTCTCTACCATAGCTATTAAGGTTAGCTAACCAATAACATATATACTATAATGTGATTTGTAATTCTGATGTGAAATTACTGGTATTTAAAATGCCTATTTATTATAGAATATCGATATTTGGGAGTTGGGTATGGTGATAAGGAAGAATTAGAAAATAGCATCTTTTCTCTCTAGAAGTTACATGAACCCACAAGTAATATTTGGGTAATTAGGTATTTTTTTAGAATCAAACAGAATAGATCTCAGAAGCTATCAAGTCCAAACAAGAATCTCCCCTATAATATACCTGGCAAATAATTATTCAAGTTCTGTTTGCTAACCTTCAATAAGTCCGACTCACAAAGGGGGTCACATGTTCAGAATCTAATATGTAAAAGAATCAACTGCCTTCCATAATTGTGTTGTTTTCATTAATATCAATGCCCATCATAAGTCTGTTTCCAGCTTATGCTTTCACACTTCCATCACATTATTCTCCTTCAGGAACTCAACATTACCACCAAACTGGCCTATTCATTCTTCCCTTTAAATAACATTATATATCCCATCTCTGTTGCATTGTACAAATTGTTTCCTATGTCTGGAATTCTCTCCTTTTTTACTTCTGCCTCTTGAAATTCAAGTATCAGACCAAATGACATCTGCTACACAAAGTCTTTCTTCACTTATCTAAACTATTAGTAACCTTCCCTTTCCTGCACTGAAAATACTTAGCACATATAAAATGCATAAAAATTAAGTTACAATCATCTGTGTATATGATGCTTCTCCCCAATACACTGTTTTCATTTTTGTTTGTGAATTCCAAGATAAAATCATGGTACTGCTATATATAAAACAAGTGAAATTGAGTTGAATTATTGTAGGACTAAAAGTTTAACACTTGGTAGGGAGTCAATTTCAAATCAATAGTGATTGGAAGATAAGTAGCTGTTAAAACAGACCTCCAAACTTCTCATATAGTCAGGATCTAGTTCAGGTTGCCTCATTTTATAGACAACTACCTAAAGAAATGCTACTATTTGCTCAGGATCACACAGCTAATCAGTGCTAAAGCTGTCTAGTTCCAAAGTTTCTTGATTCCCCATCCTTTTCTCTTTTCACTCTACCATTAGAGAGCAAAGGGGGTAATAGTTTTTTCTGTTGGTATTTTCAATTATCTTTATCAGGGAAGACAATATAGTAATTGAAGACTTCAAATAAGTTATCTGAATGCTTGAAAAGAGTGATCAATTTTATTGAAAAAATCTCAGAATCTTGAATGTATTGTTTTTCTTCACTATTCCTGCCTATGTTAATTCAGCAGGGATGGCAATGCCATTAGGCTCTATAAACAATATGAACAAACTATAAAATCCAATCTTGCCTCTCCTTCCTTCTTTCCCCTGTCTTTGCTCTGTTTTGCTTCCTGTGCTCTGTTGATTCTTTTTACCTTTTCCTCCTTTTCCTGTTTGGATTCTCTTCTCTCTCCCTTTCCCTTCATTCCCTCTTCTTTCAGAGGTTGGAGGTATTAAATGCCTTCAGTTTAGCCTAATAGAAACCAATTGTACTTCACTAAACTGCTTTTATTCTGGCTTTTCCCAGCTAGTTGCAAAATAAAATATTGGGGGGAAAAAGAAAATAACTGCAAGACTACTAAACTGTAATTGCTTGGACTGTAATTCTCTTCTTGAATTAGAATGCTCAAAACTGCCACAATTTCTGCAGTTTTTCAACATCAATGCCTTTTGTATTTCCTTAAATTGACCCTTTCCTTCCCCTCCAAAACCAAACTGCAACAATGACAATTATTATAACAATAAAAAACCCTACTTACTATTTGGCCAGAATTATATTCTGTGTATCTTCAAGCAGCCCAAAATGTTTTTATTAAAGTTTTTTTTTTATTTTCAAAACATAATGCATGGAGAGTTTTTCAACATTGACCCTTGCATAGCCTTGTGTTCCAAATTTTCCCCTCTTTCTGGTTTCAATCATCTCATTGTTGGAAAGAGTCATGTCCATCAGAATTGATTGTCATATAATACTGATGTTATAGTGTACAATTACCTTCTTATTCTGTTCACTTAGCATCAGTTCATGCAAGTCTCTCCAGGGCTCTCTAAAATCATCCTGCTGATTGTTTCTTATAAAACAATATTATTCTATAACATTCACATACCATAATTTATGCAGCCATTCTCCAGCTGATAGGCATCCATCCACTCAGTTTCCAGCCAAAAATATTTTCTTAGAAAAATGAAGGAATCTGAAATGTCTTTGCTAATTACTATTTGTGTGACATTGGATAAATCATTATACCTCTGATCTCAATTTCTCCAACTGCAAAACAATTTGGATTTTGAGCTCTAAATTACTAGAATTTCAGTGTATCTTTCTCAAACCTCATTTTAATAGATTTTTTAAATTTTAAAAATTATATTTAACTAACATTAAAATGAAAAGACTATTTCCATATTCAAAAGAGAATATGCAAAACTATAAAATGCTGTTATGTTTGTCTTGGACATATTTATGTATTTATATGTGTATATGTATATCTGTGTCAATATCTGTTATTTCCAACATGTTACTTTCAAATTGTCCTGCTTGTTTCTCCTTTGTATGCATTTTTAGATACTTCATTAACCTTTTGTTTCTTCTTTTCTTTTCTTTGCAATAACAAGCACAACCAGACTGGAATACATCAATATGTGTCCACATATTTTCTGTACTTGACTCTTCTAAGGTACATCTATGACTTTTGTATGCATTCACACTGCCTTAATGGTATCTTTCTACTCATCTTTCTGATAGGCATAGAAAATAAAATTCTTCTCAGGGAGACCATGAGGTTTGAATCCTGTCTTTGATATTTCCATAACACTTTGATTTATACCATATTGAAAATGCACTTATTTACAAGTATGTTATTGATCTCTGTGGTAATGTCTATCAGGATCATGCTCAGATTTTCATTGAATTTTTCATCTCTCTCAGCATTTCATACAGTGTTCTGAACAAAAAAGTGATAGAATTATTTCCTGAATGAATTAATAAATGAATCTATTTAAAACATGAATCTATTAGATTTTTCAAATGCACACCAAATTTCTAAACTGTTATATTATAATTTTACGAATCATTATTTAAATCAGAGCAAACAAGAGACTAGGTTTTGTGCTTCATCCTAGTCAATTAACTATTGGCCGTGAGTTCTTGGACAAGTCACACAACATCTCTGATTGTCACCTTCTTATCTATATAATATTTACCCTACTCAATTTCATGGTTTTTTTTGTAAAGATAAAAAGAGAATAAGAAGTGTTTATGAACACTGAAGTTCCAAGTAAATGTGATTGCTTCTAATAAGAATGATAAAAGTGTACTTCACTATTTCAAGAAAAAAGAATCTGAAGAGGCATCTTAGGTCCTTTAATCTTTCCCATAATTGAGAAGCAAACATTTTAAAAACATTTCTAGCATGTATTCATCCACTTACTCTTTGAAAATCTCTAAAGGTGAGGAATCCTCTAATAATAATGCATATATGTACATATCTATATGTATACACATACTATATACATCTCTATGTTTCCAGTACTTTTTGCTTTACAAAAACACCTTTCTCACAATAACCCTGTTAGATAATTGAAGTAATTTCATTCTCATTTTATAGAAAAGTTATGTGATCTGCTCATGTTTACTTGTCTAGCAAAAGACAGGTTTGAACACTGGTCTGTCATGATTTCCCAATTAATATTATGTTGCCTTACTATTTCCTAACTCCTCTCTTTACACATTGGGGGATGGGACTGGTTTTGTGAAGTTACTGGTAGGGAGAATTCCTTATGAGAAAATTTCATTTTACAATGCATATTGATGTATACTTTGTGATTTATAGTGAGACATTTTTCGAAGTCACTGGAAAATTAAGTGACTTACTTCAATCACATAGCCATTATACATTAATGGTGAGATTTGAATACAGGACTTCTAGATTCTGAGAGTGGATCTCTTTCTACTACCTCACATTAAATCATATCTTCTTAGGGAATGTTTTTCCAAAGTATATTGGAAGGTCCATTAATTAGAACTTCTACAATCGAACAAGAACTAGCTCTAAAGTCAGAAGGACTGAGTTTTTATATCATTCTGACATTTGGTACTTGTATAATATTGGACCAGTTCTTTGACCCCCTGGACTTTAGTTTCCTTCTCTATAAAATGAGGAAATTAAACTAAATGCTCTCCAAAGTCCTATCTATTTCGAGAGTCTGGATATCTATAACAAACTATTAATTTGCTTTTGTAAAAATCCACTCATTACTCTGGGAGTAAAAAATAAGTCCAAAACCATTTTATTCTGAAACTCTTTTAAGGTCTGGAAGACAGTTGTCATGTCCTTCCTATATAACCTCTTTTCCATGGTAAATAGCCACAGTTCCTGAAAATGATTCTAACATTGCACAGATTTTAGTCCAGGTGATTTTCCCCTAGTTTATTTCCCATTTGTTAATGTTCCTAATATGCACTACCTAGAACTAAGCACAATACTCTAGCTGTGGCTTAATCAGCCCCAGAACACAGCTAAGCACATTGTATAAAGTCTTGTGTGCAAAATGTTCATTGTATTGAGTTGACTGTCATGTCCCTTACTCCAGATTTTATAGTTCTATTACTGTAGTTTAAGACCAGACCACATTTTTAGCTGTCATGTCATATAGTTGACTCATTTCTGAGCTTACAGTCCTCTGAAATCCTAAGGTCTTTTTTCACATTAACTGGTATCTAGGAATGCTTTCCCTATCCTGTACTTGTATAGTCAAGTATAATAAAGCTACTGTATGATAACAACAGCCAGTAGTGCCAGATAAAAGCTGTCATTTGACAACAGATATCGAGCATTTGGTGTGGATTTTACAAAATGGTGAAAAAGAAATAGTCCCTGCATCCCCAATGCACATTTATAAAGAAATGGGGCTGCACTTTTTTTTATTCTGAAGAATGAACCACATCTTAGAGGAAACGTGCCTTTCAGATTTATTTATGGACACCTCTGCAAAGTATACAGATACTCAGCTGCACCAAACAGCAATCATAAAAAAATAAAGGACACGGAAGCACAAGGCACAATTATCTAGTCCCAGTTTGGCAAGAAGGGCACAAGCGGTAAAATGCTGACTTAGAGGCTTTGCTATTCTCTAGAGGCTCAACGAAAATTTTAGAGTTCATTAATAGACCTGGGTTCCTTCCATTAGCATCTAGTGTAAGGAAGGTCATGATTAAAATTCAGAGTTAATATGAAAATAGTAAGTTGACTTGAGGCAATTGAAGACATGATTTGTTTGCTTTCATTTGACTGTCCTTTTATTTGTAGTTATCAATACCCACAGCAGGGCAATGATACTTGATTGGGCTGCACACCACTGAAGTTGGATTCTCCTTAAATAATGAGATGGATTGGATCCAAATTCACTGTGAAAGTTTTGTGAGAAGGGAGGGTCTTTCATCACTTTGTTGAGATACATTAATCAGATTTCATTGTTGGACATCAGAGCATCTTAGAGCTAGATTTCAGAAGTAATCGAGCTTAACCCAGAATTGAAAAAGAATTCAATTCTTTCCACAGCATCACTTCCAAGTAATTTTCTGGGTTCTGCTTTATGATTTTTAGTAAGGGGAAGCTAGGTAATATAGTAGATAGAACACTGAAGCTTAGTGTCAGGGACATCTGAGTTCAAATCCCAATCCCAACTCAAATACTTACTAGCTATGGGACCCTTAACAAGTCATTTAACCTTGTTTGCTTCAGTTCCTTCACCTCTAAAATGAGCTGGAGAAGAAAATGCTAAACCCACTTCAGTATCTTTACTAAGAAAATCCCAAATAGGGACATGAAAAATCATCACAACTGAACCACCACAGTAATGAACTTAAGAGCCCCTGAGATAATTCATTCAACTATTGAATTACTCAAACTGGAGCATTCTTTCCCCACTTATTGCAAGTAAACAGCTTCTTCTGCAACTTTTAACACTGAAGCCAAGTAAAATTCATTCATTCCTCTAAACTAGATACGAGCCTAAGATTATAAGAATGAACTTTGTATTCTTCCATTAGTATCCAGTATTTTTGTTATGCTACCAACTTCTTAAGTGTTTCTAGAACTGTTTTAAACCATGATTAACTTTAAAAGATATATTATAATTTCATAAATGATATTGAACTTCAGTAAGAACATTAAATTTTATTACTATTTACATAGAAATAAATTAATTTTATACATAAAACATCATAAATATTCATTTAGCACCTCTAAGTTTCTTACAAAATTCTTTGTCCAATAATTTGTTTATATTTTTCTTCTTTTTTTTTAGCATAAATGAGATATTTTCCCCTGATATTTTTAGGATTGTATATTTTTGTCCTCATACTGTTATGTTGATGCTTTCCTATTGAATTATCTTTGTATGTCCTATATAAATCTAATGTGATCATCATAAAATGATTTCTTTGGATGAATCTCTATAGTCTAACAAGAATTTAAAATTTCTGAATCAGTATTTTTATTTATATTGCTCTATAATCCCAATCCTGTGCTTTATCATTCATGGTTTAAGTATGATGACTATATTTGTCTCATAAAGGAATCTGATATGGTACTTGCTTTCCTGATTTTTGAGAGTAATTTTTTTAAAGAGGACTATTAATTGTTGTTTGAAAGTTTAAATAATTATGTTATAAATTTAACAATAGCAAGAGTTCATTCTTTGGCAGGTTCTTTATAGTTAGTTCCTTTTCCTAGGTGGTATTATTTAATATCTCTATTTGTTCTTTTTTAGTTTGGATATTTCACTTTTTTGATTGTACTCCTCTCCTTTATGTTCTCAGTTTGGTTAACATATAACTGTGCATTGTTGATTATGATGATTCTTTTTATGTTTTGTGCATTTGGCATTTTGATTTGGTTGTCTGCATTTTTAATAAGATTGACTGAAGATTTATCATTTTCATAAATTTTCCCCCAAAGAAATAATGTGGTTTTAGTGATCATTTCTGATTTTTGCTTTCAGTGGTTCTATTTCAACTCTAATATTTAATATTTCCCTTTTTTGGATTATTTTAAATTTGTTAATTTTCTAAATTTTTAAAATGCATATTCATTTCACTGATGCTATGTTTTCATATTTATTAATATATTTTTATAAGGATAAGATTTTGTCCTCTAAGTTTTTCTTATTAGTATCAGAAAAATTTTGATATATTATTTTATCATAATCATTTTCTTTATTATTTTTAAATGATCCTTTGAGTCATTCATTATTTAATATTTCTTGTTTTGAACTCAATTTTGAAGCTTCAGGCTTCAAAGTTTTATCCATTGTACTACCTCACTGATCTACAATGATAACAAGAGTTTAAGATATCTTTTGGAATCTAGTTTGAGATATCTGTAAGGCAGTTGGAAATGCAAAAGTAGATCCAGGTCAGCAGAGAAGTCAGGAAAGAAAGACTTGAGAATCATCAGCAGAGAGGTGGTAATTAAATTCATGGAAGGTAATGAGATCATCAAGTGAAGTAGTCTAGGTCAAAGCTTCTTGGACTGTGCATCTCAACCCCATATGAGGCTGTATAACTAAATGTAGGGATCATAAAAATTTGGCAACAATACGATATCAAAATTCCACCAAGATTTAGTTCTTAATTTTTGTATTCTTCTGGAGGTGTGTTTGGGAGGCAAGGAGTTAAGTTCAGTTGCAAGTCCTTACTTGTTACTGTTCTTGGTGTCCTAGACAATGGAGACAGGTAGAATTGCTTTCTCTTTTGTACATGTCTAGACCTCCACATTATTGGTCACATGATCTGAGCAGTTCTCAAAAAAATAATCTCAAATTATAAATGATTATATGAAATTATGCTTCAAATTTCTAAAAATAAATGTAAATTAAAACAATGCTGGGGTGTCTAATACTTTGTAAGTTGGCAAAGATGATGACAAAAATCAAGAAAAAAGGCAACATTGGAGAGTCTGTGGGGGAGATACCAACATAATTGTAATTTTCATGATGGTATTCACATTAACTCTCTTTATGGAAACAAAGACCTAGAAATAAAGTAAATACCCATTGATTGGAGAAAGGTTAATATGATAGACTATTATTATGTAGCAAGAAGTTATGAGTATGAAAAGTTTGAGAAAAATGCAGAAGATTCATATGAACTGATACAGAGTGAAATAAGCAGGGCTCAAACAATAATACACACAATAATTGTAATGCTAAAAATGAAAAGATAACTGAAAGAAAGTCAAACCCTGAACAATTAAAAAAAATCAGGAATGATCCTGAAGAAAAGATAATGAAATATATCCATCCTCTTCATATTAAAGCAATAAGGTACTACCAGGGCAGAATTTTGTATGCATTGTTAGCCACTATATCTGGTATTTTTGCATCAGTGATTTCTTACATTATGTGGAAGGAATCATTTTGGAGAGTATATAGCATGAGAAAGTAGATCAAAAAAAAAAGCAGTGAAGTAAAAACAAAATGAATCATTAAGGAAATATTTAAAGTTTCTTTTCTTTTTTAAAAAAAAAAGTGTATGTTTTCCATTATTTGCTTCAGTTTCCTCTTGTGCTTCCCCACAGCCCTCTTGGAATGCTAGATTCAGCTTTTCTTATATATGTACTACACTTATATACACCACCTTGTTTATAAAGTCATCTTTCCAAGTACCTTCTCTTTCCTTTCTTAAGGAATGGGATAAAGAGCTTCCTTATCTTTTTACTGTCCAAAGTATCCATATAACTCTTAGTAAGAACTTTGCAAATATTTCTTCATTGATTTCATTTTTTCTCTCATAGGAAAGCTTATTTCAGCTGTTAGGCTGTAAAGTATCAGTCTGAGCCAAAAGCAAACATCCTTATTCCGCTCATTCATCAAAGCAAAAAGCATCCATAAAACAAGGCTTCTACATGTAAAGGAATTGAAAAGGTACATGTGTGTGGTTGTGTGTAGGGGCAACAATCATAATTCAAAGGCAGAAATATTTCTGCCAAGCAGAGGGAAGTACATAATGAGCCCAAATGCCCACATGCCAGTAGGAATATAGAGTCAGTACAAATAGCAATTTTCTCATTGTGATGCAGAATGCAGAGGCTTTATAATCAACATAAAATACTTTGGAGGTGGGCTCCATGAAGCATCACTGAAGCTAAGAGATTCTTGCCTTTAGCATTATTTGAAATCATTAAAAACACAATCTGTGTAGTCTAGCCCAAGTTTTAAAGAGAATAAAATGAAAGAATCCATTCATTCAATAAATGAATCAATATGAATGAATCAATGAAAAATGAAATGTGAAAAGGTTTGGACAAAAGTTAGAGTACATTCAAAAACACATATATGAGGGGTGAGCATGTTTTCTTTTTTCACTTATTTTTGAAAAGCACAACATGGCATAACACAAGTGCTAACTTTAAAGTCAAGAGAGGAATGGGTTTGCATCATTCTTTTGCCACTTACTAGTTGTGTGACCCCAAACAAAGCAATTAATCTCTCTGAATATGCCCTGCAAAATGGGAGGGGGGTTAAAATACTTTTCAAATATACCTTAAAAGTTGATTATGAGGATCAAATGAGGTAACATACAGAAAACATTTTGCAAAACATAATATATGATATATTTTATGAGTTACTATCAATCAAATAACCTGTTTAAAAAACTCATTCTTTAAGGACCAATTCAAGTAACTTCTCTTTCAGTTGTCCTTGCCAAACTATTCCAATTAGCTTTCCTATTTCTGAATAATCGTTATGGTCTTTACTAATTAGAAAAATATATTAACCACATCCTGCCATTTCTTATGCTCCCACCTTGTATTATTTTTCCGCTCTACATTTTATTATTAGTTTTTCAAATATTTGCTTCTTGTCTCCCTGACTAGATTGCAAATACTTTGAAATCAAGGCCTTTATCACATGTTTCTTTATATTCTCCCCAATATTTCACAAAATGACTTATTTATAGCATGTATTCAAAAGGTAAGCAGTAAATAAATCATCCAAAACACATCACAAGTGGCTCTGATGCTGAGATTTTACTCTTCTTACAATTCAATACATGGCTACTTTAAGATTTACAAATCTTTTTTTTTTGACAAATCTGGGAGGTAGGGAGAAAAATTTTATCATTTCCTCTTTCATAATTTCCAAACATTCACTGTTTAAGATATCCTGGTTGGCTGATTTATTTATATAAAATAATTTCCCTTTATTTGATTTGTTTTTCGGTTCCTAAAAGAAAGCTTGTTCTTCCTTTCTATATAAATCAAACTACAGAAATAGATATAGATTCATAAAAGTAAAGTAGTAAAGGGAACTTATTATCTAGTCCACTCCCTAATATATAGATAAACTGAGGCCAGGAAAGTTAAAAGATTTATCTAAGGTCATTTAGGTAAAGAAGGCCTATTGGAAACAACTAAACCACTATCTTTGATTCCAGAAACTTTCCTTAAGAACTTCAGGCCTATATATACAGTAGGTACTCAATTTAGTTTGTAAATGCCAGATAATAGACTCAAAATACTTTTATTTAACTCTTTCTTTAAAAATAGAGTTTATTTAAAGAGACAATAGTAAAGGAAAGATGACCTTTTCTATTTCAGAGCATATGGCCAAAGGCATCTGCTGTTATGTGCTCTATCATCCATAAAGAATAAATAGGTTTATTATTTTACTCAGCTGGAAAATGCTTGTTGTTAGCATACAGTGGTCATCTGATCATAAATTTAATTAATACTTTCACAAATATTTAATAAAAAGTTTTGACAACAGCATTCAAATGTTGAGAAAATTTCAAAAATGAAGAATCTTAAATTTATCAGGTACCAAATGACCAAGGCTTATATTGATAACCATCATCGCTCATTTACTTCAGATGTCAGTTGCTTCTGGTATGTTTTTTAAAATATCCTCTTTTTATAGTAAGGAAAACACAAGAGTGATGAAATTTTGTCAGAGCTTGGTTTTAGTTTTGGGTTTGTCACTAACTAGTTAGATAATATAGAGACTATAATTTGACTTCTGGGGGACCTAATTTCCTTATTCATAAAATCAAGATCACTTTGAAGCTTTGGCTGAAATTCCATGTCTGACACTTAATATCTGTTTTGCTTCATGAGTTAAAATCTACTCCCAGACATTTACTAGATATCTGATACTGGGCGAATTAATCGCGTTTGCCTCAGTTTGCTCAGCTGTATAATGAGCTGGAGAAAGAAATGACAAACTATCCAGTATCTTTGCCAAGATAACTCCTAAAAGAAGTCTGGAAGAGTTGGACATGACTGAACAAAAACAACAACAAAATCTGTTTTATCAGTTTCTTCATCTGTCAAAAACGAGGTGGGGGAAGATGATGATTAGGTAGCCTTTGGAATCTCATAGTTTTAGTGCTATTCTTTTTATGATTAAAGCATGTTAAGGTCATTTCTGTCTCTAAAATTCTATAACTTTGTGATTCCATAATGATGTCAACTCAAGCTACACTTTTAACATCCTTTCCATGGTTGGGAGTTTTAAATATTTTCATAACTCACAGATTCTACTTTTAACAAATTCTATTTATTATTACTAAAGCTTATTAAGTGCCTACTATGTACATAACTGTGTGCAAAGCTGGTGAATAAAATGGTTCAAAAGCAATTGAGGTTCATAAAAAGCAGAACTATGTAAGCAGCCTAATTTGCATGCACATACATAAATACCTCTTGGAACTCTTTATAATTCTAGAGCAGAACTGAACAAGCACACTGGGCAGAACTACTTGTATTCATGCACTTTCATGAGGTGCCTTTTCATTCATCCTACTTTGTAATTAAGTGAGATGAGAAAAGGATTCAAACAGCATCTGAAGAAAATCTTGTTTATAATTTTCCTTTTGAGCAGAAGACATTTCTTGCTCTGAAGTCGTAAGGACAGTGTTTCTGTGTGGAGGCATGTTTTCTCATAGAGAATGGCTTAGTTCAATGCCGTCATGCTAATTGAAATGTTTCTGAGGCAGTTTGCAATTTCATTTCATAATTTCTGAAGAGATAGCTGGTGCCATTAACGCCAGGTGCAGCTAATTCAAATGTGGTGCTGCCTGAAATGGCATGAAATATCATTTCTGAAGGGCTTTGTAGCCTTTTGTATTAAGCTTCATAAATTTATTATCCTACTTCACAGTATATCCTAACAAACCACCTAAAATTGGGAAAGGGCTGAATAAGTGAGAATTCTTTGAGCACAATCTGAATGACCCTGATGAGTAGTGGATGAGAGAGGAGATTCATTCTGAGATTTGGTTAGGTATCTGAAGTCCTTTCCAGTTTTGATATTTGGTGATTCTATGACCATTCCTTTTTTATTTGAGATGGGGGCTTCTGGTCTAAGCCTATCATTTTAAAGTATCACAATCTCCCAAAGTAAAAAACCCCATAGAAATTCAAATTGGTTGTTATTCTGCAAATTATAGATGTAGAGAGGACAACTTGCCTAGAGTCATATAGCTAGGAGGAGCCATAGGCAGTCATCTGGCACTGATCTCAGGTCTGCCTGACTTTAAACTCAGTTTTCTTTCTCCTGTATGTTGCTGCCTCCTCTACAACTTTCTATATATGTTATATATAATATGTAAATATACATATATATTTATATATATAAAAGTTGCATATATATGTATATACATTAAAAATAATAGTCAATAGTTCTATGTCAACCTCAGAGGACAAATGCTCTGACATCCCACTGGTATTCATCCTGAACTTGATGTTGTTTAATGTTTTCTTCAGTAACTAAAATGATGAAAGAATGAAAGTGACCTTGCAAAATTAGCTGACAACCCCAAGTTGAATGAGGTGGCTGATGCCTGGGAGGAAAAGACAAGAATTCAAAGTCACCTATGAAAATTTAAGAGGAGAAATTATAAAAATGAATCACACATACAAATATATCTTATATGCCATCTATAATGTATTTATGTATATATAATAAATGTGTGTATATATCATATATATATGTAAATATAAGTAAACAATTTCCTCATTCATAAAATGTACAGTGAAAGTTTGACCCCAAGACCTCTTCAAACTCTGACTGGATCCTTTTATTCATTTATTCAATAGGCTTTTACAAAAACACCTTCTTCCTAAGTATTATCCTAGTTATTAGAGATACTAAGACAGAAATATAAAAGCCCTTTCCTCTACTCCAGTGTTTTTTCTACTTTTGTCTTTGATCACCTATTTCCTCTAGAAGCTTGCTTCATCAATCCTTTTCTTTTTTCTTCAGTCTCCAACATATTGGCTCCTTTCTTACTTCCTGAAAACATATGAATAACTCACATATCCTTTAAAAAAACAAGAATCTCCTCACCTGAATTCTAAATTCTTAGGTCAATATGTTCTTTCTATCTTTGTCTTTGTCTCTCTCTCTCTTCCTTTTTCTCCAAGTTTCTCTTTCTTTATCTCTGTCTCTCTTTCTCCCTTGCCAAATTCATAGAAAATATCATCTATCTTTGCTATCTCCCTGCCTTTACTATCACAATTTCTCAGTCCTTTGGAATTTGGGTTCAGATCCTGTTTCTCTAGGTAACTACCTATTAGAGGTGTTCTCAACTGCTCAAATCAATAACCTTTTATCACTTTTACTACTGTAGGTGATCATACTAATGTAGTAGTTTATACTAATCTCTGTTCCAAACTAGTATTTATTATCTTCTAAGTGCCAAACACTATGCTTGTGCTGAGGATATAAAAAGAGAGAGAGTGAGAGTGTCTGTGTGCCAGAGAGAGAGAGAGAGAGAAAGAAAGGAGAGAGTCACAGAGAGACAGAGACAGAGAGAGAAAGGAGAGAGACAGAGAAAGGAAAGAGACAGAGAAAGGAGAGAGACAGAGAGAGAAAGGAGACAGAGAGAGAAAAGAGACAGAGAGAGAAAGGAGACAGAGAGAGAAAGGAGACAGAGAGAGAGAGACAGAAAGACACACACACACACAGAAACAGAGGAGAGACAGAAACAGAGAGAAGCAGAAACAGAGAGAGACATAGAAAGACAGACAGACAGAGGCATAGAAAGACAGACAGACAGACGCAGAGAAAGGGAGAGACAGAGAATGTTGTCATCCTTGACTTTTCCTTTCCTCTCATACCCCTACATCCATATCCAATCAATTATCAAGTTTTATTAATTCTCCTTCCACATCTCTCCATTTAAAAGGCACACCACCTTTAGTTAGGTCCTCATCAACTCGTAAGTCTTCCAATTAGTCTCTGAGACTTTGTCTCTCTTTTCTTAATCCTCATACATACAGTTATTAAAATAATCTTTCTTATGATGCATTGACCTGACCATGTTACTACCTGGTGAAAAACATTTAGTGGCCCTTCATTTGTTCTTAGAACTCTCAGAAACCAGATGTTTCAGATTCAATCAAATTCATTCCCTTTGTTAAGCTTTCCCTGATCCTCCCTATTTTGGAAGCTCTTTCTTATTCCTCAAATAGCATATTGTACTTTACTATTTAACATACCAGCTATTCTCAGTAGGATGTAAGCACATTGCAGGAAGGGATAATCTTCCTTTTCTTCTCCTCCCATCACTTTTTATTTCCAGATCCTGGAATTATGATTTTCACATAATAGATGCTTAATTAATATTTGCTAAGTTGAATTGAAAAAAAATCTGCTATTACTTAGTGTAGAAAAGATAGAGATAAGTAGATAAATCACAGGTATATACATGGAATAGATTTTCTCTATTAGCTCTAATTTATGTTTCTCTACTTGAGTTTTAGACTCACTCTTGGACTTGACCTCTGTCTACCTTGGCTCTGATCAGTGTTTTTTTGCTACATCTTGCCGGGACTTAGATTTTTGCGCCTCTTTCTGCAATATTTTTCATCATACCTGTTCTCAAGCATTTTCCTCTTTCTTTTCTAGTACTCATATATATGTCTATTGTCTTTCTTTCTTAGAATGCAACTTTTTTTGAGTAAGGAATGTCTTGTTTGTATTTATGTCTTCAGAATTTAGCATAGTGCCTGGCACAAAATAAACACCTAATAAAATATGTATATACAAATCTTTCTCTGTCTCTTGTTTTATCTCTATTAAAAGTTTCTGAATTTAGTGGGTAATTCATAGAATTTCTTAATAGTGAAGGACTTCCAATAACTTCTAATTCATCTCCTCCATAAAACATCTTCCCTGCAAGAGACTGCCGGGCTACTGGGTAGCATAGTGGATAGAGTGCTGTTCCTGGAGTCAGGAACACTCATCTTCCTGACCTAAGACACTGTAAGAGTCATTTAATTTCTTTGTGTCAGTTTACTCATTTTTAAAGTGAGCAGGATAAGGAAATGACAAATTATTCCAGTATATTTACCAAGAAAATCCCTAATGGGGTCATCCTTGAGTTTGACACTACTGAGACACAATGAAAGAACAAAAACAAGAGATTTCAGATTCACTTCAAAGATTTCCAAAGAGCAGGGAAATCTCTTTCAGTACTCCTACCAAAATGACCTATTTAACATTCTTTGAAGTGATCAGGATCCCTTGCTTCCTTCAAGGCTTAGTTAATATACCACTTCTGCCTAGAATATTTTCCTAGTCTGACCAAGTTCTAAATATTCTCTGTGTCCCCAAGTTGTCATGTATCTGATTATACTTTTATAAGTTAAATCTCACCTATAGTATGTAAGCTCCATGAGCACAGGAACTGTTTTACTTTTTTATCTCTGTATTCTTCACATTCACTATTGTAAAGCACACAGGTTTAATGGACAAAATTATAATCCATTTCAAGATCATTCTAAATTGCTAGGAAGTTTTTCATTTAGATTCTAGAAAAGAATAAATTATTATTTATAACAGTTCATAAAATGGCTAGTTCAAAATTTACTCTAGCTTCGATTTCAAACAAACATAGGGAAGCTTATTCATGTTAAAATAGCTTTGAAAGCTAAAACCTTCCCTCTGTACTATGATATTCTACCATATGGCCTTTTTTTCCCATGGGTCCCATTCTACTGTTTTTAGTGCCACCTTGCTTTTTTTTCAGGAAACTTACATATTCTGATTTGCCAAAGTATTATAAAGACTCTTTCTAATAAAAGGTAGCATTTCTATATAGTACTTTACAAATATAATCTCATTTTTCCTTCATAACAACTTTGAGAGGAGGTGTTATTATTCACCATTTTAAAAATGGGGAAAACTGTGTGCATGCATGTATGTGTGTATGGAGAGGGTAGAGAGGGGAGGGACAGAGGGAAGGAGGGAGGGAGGGAAGAAGGGAAGGAGGTGGAAGAGAGAGAGAGAAACAGAGAGAGAGAAAGAGACAGAGACAGAGTCAGAGAGAGAGATTGAGATGAAGTGACTTTCCTGAGATCACACCAGCAGTAAATGTCTCTGGCTGGGATTTGAATTCAGGCTTTCTTAACTCTAGGTCCAGAATTCTATCCACTGTGTCATTGTGCTATTAACAAATGCTTACAAATTTCCTGGAAAAATAAAAGCATTAAGTCATGTTTTTTAAAGTTATGTTTGTAGGACCCATAACTTTGTAATCTTTCTCCTTCATTTCAGTTAATAAATATCTTTTTTACCATATCAGTATCTTCATATGACTAGATTTCAAAAAGTTGGTTCAAGTTGGCATCTGCACTGGCAGCTATTAAGGCCCTCATTAATGACAAATTATTCTTAGTGTTCCTCTCAACATTTACTCCATGAAAATGATGAAGATAAAGATAAAACTAAAACAGTCTCTGTTCTAAAGAAGTGGATATTAAAGGGGCACCTTCAGTATATATGCATAAAAGTATGAAAAGAGCAACAAGAAATTTGAAGAGGGAGTGAGCCCTTATAATTGGAGAAGCTGGGGAAAGTCTGTAACCTGTAAACTGTAGTATTTGGTCTGTATCCTTGAAGGAAGACTATGAGTGTAAGGGACAGAGTGGGGGAGAGATTCTTTCTGGTATAGGAGACCACCTATGCAAAGGAACAGAAAGTAAATGGAATGTCATGTAATAGGAATAGCCATATGATTTGACCAGAGAATAGGGAGGGGAATAATGTAAGAAAGAAAGAGGTGATGGGAACCAGTTTGCCATGGGATTTAAGTGTCAAGATGAAGAATCTTATCAATATTAATGTAAAGTTCAATTGTAACAGTGATGATACTCTTGTAGAAGTTTACTCTAGCAAGAAAGCAATTTCAACTGACATTAATTTTTGTCTCAATTCCACCACTACAGCACAGAATTCTAAATTAATGCTGTTATTCTGTCAAGTGACATTGGATTTTTTGATGCAATTTTTTCATTGCGTTTTAAATGGATACCAGCAACAGTCTTTTAAACCAAAATCATCAAAATAGGTCAAATGTATCATTTTTATTACCCAATTCTTGGCTATTAGGTCTTTACTTTAAAGGTACTCCCCTACCCTAAGCACAGGATCACATGATATAGAGCTAGAAGTAACCCTGGAAATCACCTTCTCTAATCTCTTGAGGAGACCAAAGATTTAGAGCTTGAAGAGATTTTGAGATCCACTTAGTCCAAATTCTTTAGTGAGATTACATGATTTTCCCAAGTCCACAAACTCCATCTGGGATAGGATTTGATCCCAGCCCCTCTTACTCCAAATCTTTTTTTTTGTTGTTGTTTGTTTGTTTGTTTTTTGCTGTTAGTTCTGCCTCCTCCTTTATTTCATCTATAGGGAAGCAAAAAAAAAATAGACAGGCTAAGTTCTTGGCTTAGTTCACTTTGGGAAGAGTGGCAAGTCTGGAATTTGAATCACTCTTTCAGCAGTGGGTCCTGAACACTTTCACTGTGGCTTTGGCCTTAAAGGACTATATCCTAGCCACCTTTGGGATTATTACACACAATACTGAGCAGCTGTGTCTAAAAGGAATTTCTGTAAACAGAATCATCCTTTACTAAAGACTCACAAATTCTTTGAGATATTTCCCAGGAGATTGCACAAGCCATGAACTCTCCTACTCCTTAACTATTTTTCATACTGTGAACCATTTAAATAGAGTAAGAATAGGCACTGAGCAGGAAACCCTACAAATCCCTTTGATTTTGACAGTAGTGTTATATGCTCACTGTCAGAGTTCCTAGGATCGAAACAAACTAGTGCAACCTCAGATACTCATTAACTTTGTGGTGCGAAGTTGTCAATGCAATGGAGTAAAGCTCATCACACTGCCAAGGGAGCTAAATGGACTCTCTGCTCAGTTCCTGAGCTTACCATAGATGAACCAGTGGTTCAAAAACAGTAGATAGAAGAGAGGGCAGAGGTGAAAATACAAAAAGCCAGCTGGTCTATTTCAAGGGCAGTCTTCTAACAGATCTTCCACAGAGAAAAGAACCCTGCAATGCAAAGACTACGTGTCCTCATTCATCTGGATCACCAGTAGACATCATTTTCCATTCAGTTTCTATATATTATTAAGGCACTTGCATTCATCTCTTCACTGTACTGCTATATATCCTCTGATTTACCTTCATAGGGAATATCTGTCTTACGTGAGAAGTAACAGTTAGGAAGTCAGGAGGGCTAGATTTGTTACCAGGACTTAGGGATCATGGAATAATAGTATTATGGATTCACAAGTAGGACTTCAGAGGCCATCTGATCCAATCTCCTTTTACAAATGAGAAACTGAGGCCCAATGAGTCAAATACATTTTTAAACTGAAGATTGAGGATTTGAGCACAAGTCCTTTGACTTAAACTCAGAGCTCTTTCCATGGTAGCACCCTTCATCACTTTGAATCTTGTGAATAAATTCTCTTATTTTGGAACTATATTCTCCAGAAATGTACACATTGATAATGAAATTGACACACCCATTGCCAGAGCTAGCTCAGTGCTGGGAAGTTCCAAAAGAAAGGGTGGGAGGGGAGAGCTACTGGACTGACCACCAAACTGGAGGTCCACAGAGTCATGGTGCTGATCTCACTGTTGTATGCTTGTGAAACCTGGACAGCACACCAGCCCCAAGTCAGAAAACTGAATCGCTTCCATTTGAATTGTCTTAGGAAGATGCTGAAGATCACCTGGAAGGATAAGGAACCAGACACTGAGGTTCTTTTTTGAACTGACCTGCCAAGTATTCCAACTCTACTGCATTTGGGCTGGCCACATTGTTTGAATGCCAAATAGATGCTTGCCAAAAAGATAATTTTATGGAGAACTCACACAAGGCAAGCACTCACAAAGTGCTCAGAAAAAAGTGATACAAGGACACTCTCAAGGTCTTAAGAACTTTAGAATCAATTGCATTACATGGGAAACACTGGCCAGGACCATCCAACATGGCGTGCCCTCATCAGAGAAGGTGCTGTGCTCTATGAGCAAAGCAAAATTGAATTATCTCAGAAGAAACAAGAGATGGGCAGTTAGAGAAGCCACCCCAAATGTTAATACAGACTACTTGTATCTGACTCCTGGCAGAGCATTTTGAGCTCATATTGATCTGATCAGCTACAGAGGGACACCCTATTATTCAATTGTTACATAGTGATATCATTTTGGTCCTCTTCAAGAACAAAAAAAAATCTCTATCACTTTATTTCATTAATTTTAGAATAATATAAGGAATCTTAAAGATCACCTTCACTAGTTGTGTCAAGTAAGGTTGCATATTGATTTAGAAAGCTCGAGTTAATAATGCCTATATTTTACAGTATTTTCATTTATTTTGTCAAACATTTCCCAATTATATCTTAATCTGGGTGGAGAATACTTAGTTTTATGGTCAATACATGAACCTAGAGTTCCCTACATATATGATCTACAATAGTTCCCTAATATATGATCACTGATGTGAAATTAACTGGTTTGAATACTCCTATACCAATGGAGATTGAAATTCTTTTCAAAGAATCACTCAGAGCTCAGACAAGATAAGTGACTCTTAGCAGGAATGTCAGAGACAGGATTGGGATTCAAGTCTTCCTGCACTGAAATAAATTAAATCCACTCTATCATGTTGTTTATATTATAGACAATAACTGGATCTCAGAAAGCTTAAATGACTTGTCCTAAGGGCATTTAGCTTCTGAGAAAGAATACTGATCTTGGAGTCAGAAAATATTAGATTAAATCCTCGCTCTAATGCTTGTTAGTTATGGGGGCCAGGGACAAATTTTTAAGTTCTTTGAGCCATATGGTTTTCTCATGTACAAAACTGAGTTGGTTTTACTTTTACTATTTACTTCTGCGATAGAGAAAAACTTTGGTCATTTAGAGTTCTATATAATTGTAATTTTTATAATAATAATAATAACAGTAACAATAGCTCACATTTAGATCACAACATATCACTGTGTAGTAACTGGTTTAAATTAACCTTTGGTACTGGTTGGCTTGCTTGCTATGAGTTTTTCCCTATTCTAGTCTACCTTCCACTCAGACATCAAAGTGATTTTCCTAAAGTTTGGGTTTGAATATGACATTCAATTAATTCCAGTGGTGCCCTATCTCCTCCAGGATCAAATATAAAAATCTTCTGCTTGACATTAAGAGACTTTTAAAACTTACCTGCCCTTTACTTTGATTTTCCAGTCTTCTTATACTTTACACTTCCGCATATACTATTTGATCAGATGGCATTGGCCTCCTTGCTATTTCTCAAGCAAGACACTGAGTAGACATTTTCATTGGCTATCCATCAGGTATAGAATAGTCTTTCTTATTTCTCTTCCCTGGCTTTTTTAAAGACCCAACTAAAATCCTACTTTGTACAGGAAGCAATTTCCAAGCTCTCTTAATTCTGGTGCATTCCTTTGTGGCTTATTTCCAATTTATCTTGTACATAGTTTGTACATAGTTATTCGCAAATTATCTTCGCCATTAGATTGTGAGCTTTCTGAGAGTAGGACTTAAAAAAAAATCTTTCCTTGTATCATCTCCAGAACTCAGCACAGTACCTGGCACAGAAGAAGTATTTAATAAAAGCTTTTTGTATGACTGACTGGGAGAGGATATTATGGTCCAGAGAGGTTGAGGGATTTGCCAGTAATTGCCAGACATGGTATTGAATTCCTTTCTTCTGACTCCTATGCTCTTTTCCCTACACTATACCATCTTCATTATTATTCTTTCTCTCAATTTCCAGTTTCTAAAGCAGAAATATTATCATCATTCCTTTACCTACCAGGCTGATTATCAAAGTTAATTGAGGATAAATGCAATAACTTTGCTGAACTACTTTGAACATTTTAGAGAAAGGAGGCTGTAAGACTTCAAGGTCCCATCACTTTGGTACTATAATTATTCTTTTGTCATTTGTTAACACCATTTATATAACAAAACCAATGAAGTTTTAAAGATGAATACTAATTGAGTAGGATTATTCAGAAGGTGGTACTTGGAAATGATTGCTTCAATTGTCCGTAAATGCAACATGGTCCCAGTAAGAGCTGGTCAATGTAGAGCACTGACCTGAACAGAACTGATATTTTCCTTTTCAATTAAAAAAAGCAAAGATCATTAGAAGGAATGTGTGCCTTTTTTTTCTATTTAGAATACACAAGGAGTACTTCATAGCTATTTTCAAGGATGTAGAGGACTTTTGTGACAAAATGGTCCTGAATTTATATTTTGTTTATTCCTATCAGGGAGATAATGAGATAACTAGGGAAATTTTGCAATGGTAATTGACAGCTTGCTATAGATATCAGGGAACTTGAAATGGATAGTACCTCAGAGATCATCTAATTCAAACTCTCATTTTATAGATGAGGATTCTTAGGCCTGGAGAAAGTGAGGGACTTGTCTATTTATACAGGTAGTAGACAGCAGGTAAGCCATTTGAGCCCTGAATCAGTTCTCTTTTCACTGAACTATACTGCTTCTTAATATATGTTATGATATACTAAAAAAAAAAAAAAACAACACTTCCCAAATAAAACTGATTTGATGTAGTCTAGGGAAGAGAGATCCAGTCTCAGAGTCTGGAATTCCTGGCTTTAAGTCTCATTTCTGGCACAGTGCCAAGCCACTTAACCACTCAGAGATTCAGGCAAGGGCTCAAAATTCTACATTGCAGATTAGATAGATGCCAATATACATTTGTAGGGGAAATTTCTTTTTAGGGGGATAATACTGAAACATATATATGTATATATATATATATATATATATATATATATATATGTAAAATTAAGTTATGCTTTGGACATAAGGAGCTTGATATGTCTGTAACACATTAAGCTTGAATAGGTCAATAGGCAGTTGGTGATATAGGTATAGAGTTCAAGAGAGAAAAGGTGGCTTGATAAATAGACTTGTGAATTATTGACACAAAGATGATAATGAGCCCATGAGAGCTGATGTAGCTAAGTGAGAATTTAAGGAGAGGAGAAAAGAATACTCAGAACAGATCCTTGGGGTGTAACCTCAATTAGGAGGCATAATATGACTGAAGAACCTCCAAAGGAGATTTAAAAGGACTATTCAGAAGAATTGGAGAGAAATCAGGTAAAAGTAAGATCATAGTTCTAGAGATTTAAGAAGACTATGGAAGAAAGATTAGATTTACTCTTCATGGCCCTTATGAAAGCTCACAACCTTTTGGCTAAGAGATCCTATTTTATTCTAGCTTCACAGATCTGTCTATTTAAAGGTGTGCTATTTTACTGGATATGTCTAGGATCATGAACTCATAGGATCAGTAGTTCTACCAATTAAAGAGTACTAGTAATTTCTTCCTGAGCTTCCTAATGGTGGAAAGAAATGTTTTCCCTAAATACTTTAAGATCAAGTATTGGAGATACAATACAACATAGTAAAATGTGTGTTTGCATGTGTAGGTACGTATATATGCATGTGGGCATATGTACATGTTTAACTAGTCTAAAAAGGATAATTATTTATCTAGAAAATAGAATGAAATCAAATTGAATCAAATACACAAAAAAGGTACATGAATTTTAGGTACAAAACTGGCTTGTCAACATTTTAAAAACTGAAAATTAGGCTTTTTCTTTTTTTTCCTAAGATAATTGGGGTTAAGTGACTTGCCCAGGATCATACAGCTAGGAAGTATTAAGTGTCTAAGTCTGGATTTGAACTCAGGTTCTCCTGCCTTCAGGACTGGTGCTCTATCTACCACACCATCCACCTGCTCAAATTCCTAGACTACCTTACAATTAGTTGTCTTTTATAGACCTATATGACCAAGTGCTTACTGACTGGTTCAAAGTGAATTTTTCATGAACATCTTAAACTCCTCATAGCTAAAACATAACTGATTATATTTCTTCAAAAAGCCACCCCTCTTCTGAACAAAAGGTGCTACTAATTTTTTAATCTTTCAAGTTTGCAATCACTGTGTACCTGTGATTCCTCAATCTTTTTTATCCCAAGTAGCAATCCACTGCCAAATTTTTCTGTTTTTACCTCAACCCCATTATTTACATGTATCCATGTTTCAGGACTTACATAGTCATGACCTTAATTTAGGTTTTCATGATCAGATGCTTGGACTACAGCAAAGGTCTTCTGATTGGTACTGTTGCCATAATTCTTTCTCTAATCAAATCCATCTTTCTTACAGCGTAGGAAGGGGACTGTGGTATAATGAGGTTGGAAAACTAGGGGGGGAACCTCATTATCTATCAATCCTCTTCACTCCATGGTCTTGCCAAACTGAATATTGTTCACATGTGGGATTCCATCACCATGCCCTTCTATTAAACTTCTATCCTCTATTCTTATAATCTCTTTTCTCCTTGTACTCACCTCAGAATCTCTCAATTCATCCCAGATTCAACTTAAGTACTGTCTTCTATAGGAAGCCTCTCCTGTCCCCTCCAAATGCTATTACTTTGCTTTTTTTTTTCCTGAATATACCTATGTAAAGGCTTCCTAGAAGAAATAAAGAATGGCCTGGATTTGCATAGACTTTTGAATTTTGCAATTCCTTTTGTTTCTATGAGAAGAAAATTCATATTGTTTTTAACTGGGGCAAGAATAGAAGAAAAAAACGAGAAAAAAATGAGAGGCATGAGGAGTTGGGGTTTTCTTCAGCTCCTATATATCAGCAGCAACACTGAATATGGCAGCAATGGGGCAATATCAGTAATTCCCTTCCTTAAACCAATTCCTTTTCCTGGGATGCTAGAGAAACTAAAGGGGCAAGCAAAAAATGTATGGGTTTTTTTTTTTTGTTTTGTTTTGCTTTTTTGCTGAGGCAATTGAGGTTAAGTGACTTGCCCAGGGTCACACAACTAGGGAATGTTAAGTGTCTGAGACCAGATTTGAACTCAGGTACTCCAGACTTCAGAGCTGATGCTCTATCCACTGTGCTACCTAGCTGCCCTGTATGGTTATTTTTTAATTGTGGGTCCTCTTAGATACCTAGAGCACAAAAGGGAAAAAAACAGACCAGGAAGAAATGTCCTTATCTCCTTTTGTCCCCTAAATCTGGTCCCTATTCATGAGCATGTTCTTTTTTTCTATAAAAAATTACATTTGCCTGACTTAGTCTTATTTTTTCACAAACACCTATGTTTAACCCAGACTTTGCATTTACTTGTGTTACAGCTTTGGGAAGTTACAAGAAGGAATGGACTTTCCCAAAACAGGGTCTAAATTGAAAACCTCAGCTCATTGTTAAAGAGTTTTCGCTCTAACATGAGACATAAGCATGGACTATTATTTTCACCACTACAGTCCCAAGGGCAGAATTATTAAGAAATTAATTCTTTAACTCTTCCTCATCAGAAAATGAACCTAATCCAGTGAGTAGTTTTATTTTGTTTTTGCCTGGAATATAATAATTGCAGAATAAATACTTGCTGCTTATTATTCATATTGTTTTTTTTTAACTGGGGTCAGAATGAAAGAGAAGGCAAGAGAAATATATGTGATAAGGATCATATGAGATAATGGATGCAAAATAAGTTGTAAGAACTTTAATATTCCTAACTTTCTCCTGGAGCAGCTAGGTGGTACAATGAATAGAAAGCTGAATCTGAAGTCCAGAAGACAAGTTCAAATCAGTCTCAGGCATTTATTAGTTATGTGCCCCTGGGCAAATCTTTTAATCTTGTTTGCCTCAATTCCTCATCTGTAAAATGGGCTGAAGAAGAAAATGGCAAACCACTCCAGTATCTCTGCCGGGAAAACCCCAAATGGTATCATGAAGAGCTGGACAAGAGTTGGAGGACAACTAACAACAATAAATGGATTGTGGTTATTATTATTATCATTGTTATCTACTGTTTTCATTATATTATGGTAAATTTCCTTTAAGTGACTGGGCATATATTACAGTATACCTGTCTACCTCAATAAATAGGTGTACTTTCTTTTGAAAGGTCTGGTTTTGCCTTGGTATAAACAGTGTTGATACTGAGTCCCTCAAAAGATGCAGGATGTGAACAATCCAAAGACTCAAACAGTTTCAATTTTATTGTTAAAGATACATTTTGTGGCTCAGTAATGCTATGTGTTCAGACAGCCACCCACATGTAGAACATATTTTGCATGTGAATCATTCACTTCAATAGCAGAAATCCCTAGATTTCTAGAAAAAAAATAGTGTTTACATAAAAGTTGTTCTTAAAATGTAAGGAGAGGGCAGTTTTGTATATATTCAATTTAGCTGTATATGAAAACTCATAATCCTTATGTTGTAACATCTAATAGCATGCTCAGAGAACTGAGAAAGTGGGTTTAAATTAAATTGCTATGGCTTTTGACTGAAAGGGGAAATGTAGATTATTTCAGATATTTTTGAATAAGGGTATGTGAGTCATAAGACATCTTAGAAATCATAGAACATAGGTTTTCTAGAACCCAAAGAATTAAGTCCACCTACTATTAAGTAAATCTGACTCTGATGATATAGGAAAATAGTTTGGCTATGGATATTTGATCATCTCTAGTTTGTGAAGAACATTATACAGAAAAAAATATAAAAATGGCTTCATGAAATCTATTTGAATATTTAAAATGAGAAGATGTGAGTTGTGCAATATTTTCCAAGTTATAGACAAGTTGAGAATTGTATATAAACCACTCAATCAACAAACATTTAATACATTCCTACTATATTCCAGGTTTGGGGCAAATATTGGAGGTAAGATGACACAAATGAAAAAAATTTTTCTTGCCTGTAAGGTACTTACATTTACCTTAATGAATACAGGCTTAATTCATTAATTTAACAAAATATTAATACCCGAATTAGTAATAATAATTAGCTAACATTTCTATTATACTTACCATGTTCCAGGTGCTATGCTAAGCCCTTTACAATTTTCACCTCATTTTATTCTCACAACCCTGAAAAATGTAAGTGCTATTTTCATCCCCATTTTACAGAAAGGAAAATTAAGGCAAGGAGAGATTAAGTGATTCCTTCTAGATTCATACAGCTAATAAATGTCTGAAGCCACATTTGAACTGTAGTCCTTCCTTACTTCAGGCCCAGCATTCTATCTATTGCACTACCTACCTGCTTCTGAATAAAACTAGTAATATTGATAAGAACAGCTTTCTGGAGATCACACAAAATTGTAACCTCAACCTGACCTTTTTTTCTCCCTTTAAGTTTTATTAGGCATTTGGTTTATTAAAGAAGCTACAACTTAAGAGAAAAAAATAGAAATATCGAGATAAATGAATATAATTGGCACCTAATCTAAAAGTGACCTTACTTTTAAAAAACCAAAAAGGGTAGGACCATTATTTTGTTAGGGTCCTCTTCCTGTGAAACTACAAAATTTCACAGGCTATTCTTTTCTTGCAGCTTGGGTAATGGGTTTCTACATTAATTAAATGTTTCCCTGCTTCCAGGTATAATTGATTTTTCAACTTATTAAGAAGACTGATATTCTCTTTCTTTTTTTTTCAAAATGCTAAATAATAAAAACTATTGTTTTTTGGTTCAAATTTTGAATTATAGATATATCCAAATGTAAGGGTAACAGAGAAACCTATGTCATCTTTGTCCATTCTTTTCATCTGGAATGTACATGTAAGAATATAGTTTAAATACTCTTTATTTTCAATTCAAAATAGGATGGAGAATATATAATATGCTTCACTTGCTTTATACTTTGTTTTTTATTCCATAGGACATATTTCAAAACAACACGACAAGGCCTTTCTCCTTATATAAACCTCAAAAAGTAAAAAAAAAAAATCACTTGAAAAAATGCCAGAAAACACATAAAACTCCCTGTCTTCAGAATGATGGGATAATGGGCATTTTTTGACAAGGTATCTTTATGATGATTGCTTAACCCTTTATATCCTAAACCCCATTGAATACAGATTTAATGGAAATATTCCAAAGTATAATATATACTTTTCTATCTTCTGAATCATTAACTAGTACATGTAACTAACTCCTTTTTCTTTGAATGACTCAAAGTAAGAAAAAAAGACAAAATGGAAATATTTTAATTATCCGTCATTAAAAATTGTTTTCAATTATCTTAAAAGGAAACACTAGAAGAATCTAGATATTTGTAGATTGCTAGCCAATCTGAAAGCTTCTTTTATTCTTATTAGTTAAGTATTTATTAACCATAGCAAGAAGAGAACTAAGAGATAATCTCAACCTCTCTCCTCATTTTGTTTTTGAGCAAACTGAAGAACAAAAATGTTAAATGAAGTACCAAGGTGGTACAAGAAATAAGTGACAGAACTAAGACTTCAGCTCAGGTCCTCTGGCTATGAACCTAAGGCTAATTCTGTAGCAACATGCCACCTCCTAGAGCATGGTAGACAACAATCTTTGTTTTTCTCATCTCAGTAGCTGCTGAGCATTCAAAAGCTGCTTGTATTATCACTGTTCTTTGCTTTCTTTTACTTTTTGTGTTTATTTCTGCTTCCTAAGACAGATGTTTGAGAGTTTTAAGAGAATGATCTTCAGAAAAGTGAGATTTTATTGTGTAATGTTAATGAAAAATATAGATAATCATTGCCATAGTACTAAGAGGAGATATAGATGACTTTGGTCTGAGGAAAACTTCACAAAGGATAGAAGAATTGATTTGGGTCTTGAAGGAAGAGAATTCACTTGGCCACAAGAGAACTGGGTTCAAATTTTGACTAAATTTTACTAACTACATGATTATGGACAAATCTCTGAACCTTAGTTTCCTCATGTGTCAAAATATAATATTTAAACTGGAATAATCTTTTTGGAAAAACAAACAAAAAAAAAAGCTCTCCCTAAAAGACAAAATGCTATGCCTTTGTGACTATTATCCAAGATAATAATACTGGGTATGGTAGAGTACATGGAAAAGAGGCAGAACACATTTTAATATTGAACAATACACTAGGATAAGAAGTAAACTGTTAAGGAACCATATACTAGAAAAAAATACAACTCCAGTGCTCAGTTCAAATTAGTAATTTGCTTTCCTAATAGGATAGATCCTGAGAATTCAGTGATTCTATAAAATTGGAGAGATTTCAATGATTTCAGGAACCTATAAAATGAACTCTGCAGAAAACAGAAACAGAGAGAAAGAAATGAAGTTATAAGAAAAGGGAATATTAAATTTAAATTTAAAGTTAGCACTATCTACTGTATCACCTAAATGTCTTGCAATGCCTAGGAAGATAGTATTTAAAATACTACAGGAGAGAAATAATAGTCACTACTACCTCTACCCAAATACACAACGAATTACCATCAGGATAACTCTATATATTTGATTTTTTTCCATATCTTTTACCTTAAATAATTTTGATTACTTGAGTCTGGGTAAATCTAACTAAAATATAATGTGTAAGCATATTATTTATCTTTTAATGTTTTAACTATAGTAACTTTTTGACGCTGTGAATAAGTCTTAAATGAAAATAATAGCATTTTGTAGCATTTTTTAGTCATCCTAAAACATTTTATAATTTAGAAGATATTCTCTTTAAAGGGCCCTTTATGGTAAATAGTATATGTATATTATCTCCATTTTTATAGATGAGGAAATTGAGACTCAGAGAGAAAAGATTGTGCTCAAGGTCAAAACAGCGTTAGAAAAATCTGACTCCAAGTCTAGATTTTCCCCTCAATTCTATTCATACATTGGCCATATTTTGCAAAGCAGTGTCAAAGTTGACAAAAATATATTCCCATAATTTCAGCCCACAAAACAGTGAAATTTGCAAATTTAAAAATTCCTAACAGCCCTAAATATCTACTAAAATAATTTTAGTTTTAAATTTATGTTATGCTTCTATTAAGTATACCTACATAATGTGGACCACAACATAACATTCTCATACTCTTGACTGATGTTTGCTTACATTATATTTCCTTTATCTGATATGTCTTTTGTGTAGATACAATTTTTCTTTCACAACAATGATAAGTTTGGAAATATGTATACATATATTCGATTTGCCAAGTATTTTAACATAATTAACATGTAGTGGATATCCTGCCATCTAGGGGAGGGGTAGGGAGTTGGGGGGGGAAATCTGTAACAGAAAGCTATGTAAGGGTTAATGTTGAAGAATTACCCACACATATGTTATGCAAATAAAATAAAATTTTCAAAAAAAAGTATAGTACCTACATTAGCAATAATAGTCTTGAACAGTGATTTAATTTCTATTCCTCATCCTATTTATAGAGTCACCATGTAAGAATTTAGGAAGCTGATTTCTGGAGGCAAAAAGACATGAGGTAAAGCTGTTTCTCTGACATTTACTGATATTGTGACTCTAGGCAAGCCACTTAACTTTTAACTTTCTCAATGTCTCAGGCAACTTTCTAATATGTGAAGTCACAAAAAAGAAACAGCGCTGCCTTGGCAGGGCCTGTTTTCTAACCAGGAGTCTCCAGCGTTAATGAAATTATGAGTCCCATCCAAAATATTGGGAATAAATTAAATTATGGGATTTGAAATTAGGAATGATTGAGGGAGAGAATCTAATCCATTTTTAGGAATTGGTCTTCAGGAAAGGAAATCGAGGAAATTGAGCTTCAGGAACATTAAGTGAGTTAACCAAAGTCACAAAAATTGTAAATGTCAGGGATGGGATAACTTTGAATCCAAGTTTGAATCCATGACTCCAAGAAGGGAACAATTTTTCTTATCAAGTTCACAATAAACCCTTCAGCCTCAGTTTCTTTCTCTGTAAAATGAAGGATTAGCCCTGCCAGCTCAACAACTATGAACCAGTGATTGTCAGCCCAGCTTTCTAGTGATCCGGGGCCATTTGCTGTAGATTTTACTGCTGGACCCAGATGACTCTGGAAGAGAAAGTGAGGTTGGTGACTTTGCATAAATCTCCCTCACTTAAATACAGTTCACTTGCTTGCCATGGTATCGCTAAGTTGATGTTATGGTCTTCTTTGGGAACCCTGTCTCCAAATCTTGTGCTCAGAAAAAGAATATGTACTGGGCTCCTGCTATAATCTACTTCATTCATATTCATAGGCTTGTTGAACTCCCAGAGAAAGGAACTAAATCTAAATGGAGTCTGTATGTTTAATGCTCAATGCAATTTACTGGGGGAAAGGGGCAGGAGCGAATTAAATATTTCTGAATGCCTTAGGATGATAATGTTGATGCTACATTTGAATTTTGTATCTCTAAGAGCTTTGCTCTCTTTTCACTGATAACCATTTCTGCAGAAAATTTAACAATTGCGATACTGGCAATTTGAAAGGTGACCCCCTGCAACAAGGAGAAAATGAAGGCTTACTTACAATGTGAGAACTTCATCAATTCCCAATGTAAAACTCAACAATATGGGCATATGGGTTATATAAGTCAGACTTGCCCCTAGGCAGGTCTTAATTTATGTGGCTGGCACTTCTATGGAAGCAAACCAAACTCTGACAGCATTACAAGGGTAATATTTTTACAAGGACAGACTACTCTTGCACACTTTCTCTAATGTATTAAGTACAACACAGTTATCCTTCAGCTCCAGGCATGCATATCTACTTCTGCCACCTATTTTTACTCATGGGTAAACATTTATTCTAGCTAGCGGAAGGAAAGTGACACAACATTTATATTTGAGTTTCACCAAGTCCCTCCTCACAGCTTCCCAAGGCACTGAGGCAGAACGTGCTCTTGTCCCACATGTCTTTGAGAGGCTTTTCCTTCCTTGAATGCCTTAGAGGAACTGGGGAAGTTGAGCAACATCTGCATCTGCAGCACTGTCTTTTGGGAACAGAGATTGATTTTACTCATTTTGGATTGCTGGACACTTGGCAGGAGGGGCAGAACAATGCTGCTTATAGTCAAGAGACATTTCTGCAGTTGCTTTAGGGAGTTTACCAGACCTTGTAATATTTGGCGATTGGGGTTTCAAAAATCATCCTGACTTTTTAAAGTAAAATCCACTGGACCTGGCAAAGATTGTTTTTGTATTAATCATTTATCCTTTAAGAAAATGAAAGATCAGACTCAAAAGATCTGAGATCTAGAATTAGGACCTTAGTGCTATCTGTTTTAACCCTTATTTTACAGATGAGAAACAGTTCCAGAGAGTTTCAATTATTTTCCTGAAGTAGATGAACATGGAGAATGGAGACCAGACAATAGTGAGCTCCTCCCAGGGTAGTCATCTCACAATTTCCCAAATGGCTACCCTCTTCTGAACTTCACCAATGCTTTTTCTACCAGCAAGATTATATTAACCTTGGAATTCACATCTCATAGTATCCTGGATCCTTGCTTCACCTTCCACCTTCCAGCTTCTTTTTGTTTGTTGTCTTCCCACCTTAACACTTCCTTAAGAGCAGAGACTACCTTTTGCCTTTCATTATATCCTTAGTTTTAGCCCTACCTGACTCACAGTAGGATTAATAACTGCTTTTAGATTGAATGTTAAGTAAAAAGGGGTTTATTTCTCTCCTTTCCCATTCCACATTGGATATCATTATGCCCATTGGCCATGAGAATGAGCCCTTGATATTCTCTGTCAGGAGGTTACCATGTAAGAGAATTGTGTTGAATCCATTGCCATTTCTTAAAACTCTGGATTTGATGTAGAATCATGTGACTCTTAGATTAAAAAAAAAAAAAAACCAAACAAACAAAAAAAAAAACTCTTTCAATAATTTCAAGTAGGTAGAGAGCAGGTTTCTTTCCCTATTGCTGTCAGAGGCAATTCCTAGGAATTAGTGGTAGGATTAAGTACAAGATTGTAATAATTTAACTTTCTAACACCTCAAAACATGGAAAGGGAGTTCTTTTATGTTTCACAGGAGTGACCCAAGAAATCAGAAAGAAGCTCTGAGATTCATTTAAACAAAAGAGTTAGGCTTTCTGTGAATATTTCCATGCATTTTGTTTTCCTTCTTAGGTTGTTTTTTTTTCTTCTTCTCTTTCTAGATCTGATGTTTCTTGTGCAGTAAGATAACTGTATAGATATGTATACATGTATTGTATTTGTCATATAATTTATCCTATTTAGCATGTATTAGATTACCTGTCATCTGG
>JAJPUD010000070.1:93028-163843 GCA_023553655.1 Myrmecobius fasciatus
GGAAGGAGGGGAAAAGCTTGGGAAAAAAAGTTTTTGCAAAGGTCAATGTTGAAAAATCACTCATATGTTTTGTAAATAAAAAGCTTTATATATAAAAAAAAAACAAGAGTTAGATTTTTTTTTCTTTTTAAATTCCCTGCTTTGGGAAATTGATTATTTTTCCCATTAACATGGTAAGGACCTATATACCTTTCTCACAGGGGAAACCATTTGGTTCAGAATATAAAGTGTTGAACTTAGAACTAAGAGGACAAGAGTGCAAATTCAGACAATTATGAGTTGTAAGGTGTGGCAAGTCACTTAACCCACTCAGATTTAGTTTTTTCATTAATAAAGTGGAGATTATAATAGCACCTACTTTACAAGGTTATTGTAAAGACTGAATGAATTAATATAATGGGATTAACAGACTTTTAAACACTACACAAATGTTAACTTCTCTTAACCTATTCCAGTGAGAATGAAACTTATCTAAAAGGCAGGAAGATAAAGAAGCAAAAGTGCTATCCCCTGACTTATTGGAGTAATGGTTAGGGCTACATATACATAGTACAGGAATAGCTGAAAAAGTCATTCTGGTTATCACTTAAGTCAATCTTACTCTAAATAAGAATGCATCAGGGACACAGGACCCCTGCTGCAGGTAGATTTTGGAGAACTAAAAGGATTCAGAAGATCTTGCCAAGATTGCACTTGCTGCTGACTTTCTGACAAATAACCATTATTGACTAAAACAAATTGTAGTCTAGGCTAAGCCATGGGACCTTCAGCAACTTGTCCACTTTATAAGAATCTCACCAGGGACATACGCAGAAGACTTTGAATACCAGAATCAGGAAGTTGTACTTTATGAAAAGGCAACGGGAACGTATAGCATTTTCTAAGTAGAGGAGTGACACACTAGTTTAGGTCTTCTTCACCTATTATCAAAATTACCTAATTGATGTTGTGTTCCTCTCTTATACCAGTTTATTTTCAAGTTGCCAATTTTTTGCTTGTAAAGCAAAAATCCAGCAGCATTCCCTCCTAAGAAGTTCCTGTGACTCCCCATTCTTTACTAACAACCAGAATATATATAGCACTTCAAGGACTTTGAGCACTTTACATAGATTATTTCCTTTGTTCCTTATGGTAACCACAAAGTAGATACAATTTTTCTCATGCCAGCAATGCTTTTCCTACTCCACTCCAATTGCTAACCTCCCTGGATTCCTTGAAGTACCTACTACAATTCTGCCTTTTCCTAGAAGCTTTCCCCAACCTCTCTTAATTCCAGAGCTTTCTCTCTTTACTCATTTCCTAGTTTTCCTGTATTTATTTGTTTGCATATCATCTCCCCCATTAGATTTTAACTCCTAAAGCAGGGATTGTCTTTTGCCCTTTTTTATATCCCCAGCACTTGGTGCCTGGCACATATTTGGAATTTAAAAACTGTCACCATTTAGCTAAAACCTATCTTTCTAAAACCTATTTTCTCCAAAAATACTGATTATGTATTGCTCTCCCTCTGCTCAGACATATCAATGCACATTTTCCATCTCCCATTTCTTTGCCTTTTCATATGTAGTCCTTTTCTGGAATATTCTTCCTTCTCAAATTTCCTTAAAGCCTCTGCTCAAATTGTACTTCTTAAAGGAAGCCATTCCCATCTCCCCAGGTTGTGTAAAAATTTATATTTATATTTGTTTATGTTTAATTTTATGTTATTTATGCTAAATTTATATTTATGTTTGGATGGTTTTATATTTACTTATCTGTATTTGTTTTTATCTTCAATTGAATATAATCTCTCTGAGGGCAGGGGTTATTCTGTTGTGCTTTTTCTTATTATTATTCCAAGGGTTGGCACCTGGTAGTACTTAATTCATACTTAATGAATGGAACTGGAGCTATTATATACAGGACATCCCCCAAATCTTCAAACGACATTAAGACTTTTGGAACACTTGGTTTATGTGAATAGCACAGTTTTGAACTCCCTGAACTCTCCACATAGGATAATAAATAATTGGGAAGGATGTACAAAGTAGCCTACAGAATGTATATCTGAGTATAAATATGACAAGGTCCTTGACATTTGTCTTATTTCTGGGGTGTCAAAGTGGTTCTCCATGTGACAAATACTAGTATAGAAAGTGACAAAGAGTCTAATCACTCCTAAGAGGAACCATAAAAGGCACGGCAAAGATCATTTAGTTCAAATCCTGTCATACATGAATATCCTTTACAACATTCCTTCCTTGATTCAGCTGTCACTATTGTTTATATGAAATAATAACAAATCATCCTTTTATAAAGTCTTCATGTTTATGATGTGTTTTATGTTAGTTCCATTAAATAATAACAGCTAGCATTTGTATAGCACTTTAGTTTTGCTCATGTTATCTGATTAATCATCACAACATCACTGTAAGGTAGGTTTTATTATTATTTCTCTTTTACAGATGGAGAAACTGAAGCATTGAGTTACTGAGTGACTCGTCTGGGACCACACAGTGAAGTATCCAAGTAAAGATTTGAATCCACGTCTTCCTAAGTCCAAATCTAGTGTTGTAGCAACATTATGATTATGTTCATTTTGTAGGGGAGGAAACAGACTCATGATGTTAAGTGACACAAGTAATAAGAATTAAAACTTCACAGACCTCTCTAGGGATTTTGTTTTGCAGCTCAGGCATTTGGCACATAATTCTGTGTATCATAATTATCTGTGATTGTCTTCTCCCCCAGTGTGATGGCAAGTTCCTCGAGGAAAGGATGCATATCTAACCAAAAACTCTGACTCTCTCCTAGTGCCCAGCACATTACTCTACACATTGGGATCATGCAATTAAGTCCCTTGTCTGCACATCCCCAAAAGTGGTCACGCTCAGCATACCTCTCCCTCATATATAATAGGCTACAGTGAACAGGTTGATACTAGTTCTCCAAGAACAACTGATACCTATCCAATTTATGTGCATTCATGACAAAAAGAATGATTCCAGGGGATACAAATTATGATGAAAGTGAATTGCAAATATATAGTGCCTGTCTTAAAGTCATACTTTCATTTATTACCTGAATGAGAGGCTTGATAACTCTGACTGTCTGTTTTCTAAATGAGATGAACAGAGGCTAATGTATCACAAAATATCTGATTGAAGCATGAAAAATGGTGGATGGTTGTCATGTCAAGTCATTGATTTTTTTACTAAAAATTGAAAAGTAGCAATGAGAAACTGGATGGTTTATTTATTTCAAGTTAGGATCTGGTAGAGGCATCAAAACAATCAGCATTGTTGATAAGATGTATAATAGAGTTATGTACAAGTCACTCAAGAGTTCTGTTATTAAAGCTGAAGATTTCCTTGAAGGAGTTTAGAAAAAACACTTTTTAAATTTTCACTGTGTGAAGTTTTTATACTCACATAAAAGTGTAACTGGAAAAAGTCTACTTATTCAAGTCATAATAAAACATAAATGCATTGCTTTTTATTATCAAATAACAAGAAAATATTCTTTTGTATAGAATTATATGAAAGAAGGGAACCCTTTTGGTTGAGGAGAGGAAGAAAATGAATGGGTCATAGAGTCCCTTCACCTGATTCTATCAGCCTGGTTTAATAAAGTATTTGTTTTCTCCTAAAAGACTCCAATAAAGGCAATTTTAAATTCTATTTGCACCAATTTGATGCTTCACACCCACAGTATACAGACCCTTTCCTCCCATATTCAGCTATCAAGTGATTCTTTTGTACATATTTGGGAAGGGTTACTCTATTGATACCACCATCCATTTTTAAAAACAATGACTAAACTTGGCTGTTTTCTGCAATGAGATGATTCAGGCCAATTCCAATACACTTGTGATGGAGAGAGCCATCTGCATCCAGAAAAAGGCCAGGAGAACTGAATGTGAGTCACAACAGAGTATTTTCACCTTGTTTGTTGTTGTTTGCTTTTTTTTCTCATTTTTTTTCTATTTTGATCTGATTTTTCTTGTGCAGTATGATAAATGTGGAAATATGTTTAGAAGAATTGCACATGTTTAACGTATATTGAATAATTGCTGTCTAGAGGAAAGGTGTGGGGGAAGTAGGAAGAAAAAACTGGAGCACAAGGTTTTGTAAGGGTGAATGTTGCAAACTATCTTTGCATGTATTTTGAAAAAAAAAACTATTAGTAAAATTTTTTAAAAGATTACTACAGAACAGTAGTAATAGGAACATTAAATACACAAATCAGGAGAATATATGTTGTAGCACAAAAAAAACCTTGGAACTAGAGTCAGATGTCCTGATTTAGTCACTTGCTAGTTGAGTGTCCTTGGGTCATTCAATTCACAAATGTGGCAGAGTGGAAGAGGCATCAGATTCTGGTGTCATAAAATCTAAGTTCATCACTATTTGACAAAATTGTTGGGAAAATTAGAAATTATTATGGCAGAAAGTAGGTATTGACTCACACCTTACACAAAATATGGTAGAAATGGATTCATGATTTAGACATTAAGAGTGATACTGTAAGTAAATTAGAAGAGTATATGATAGTCTACCTCTCAGATTTGTGGAGAAGGAATTAGTGGCCAAAGAAGAACTAGAGTACATTATGGAATGCAAAATAGATATATTAAATTAAAAAGTTTTTTGTACAAACAAAACCAATGCAGACAAGATTAGGAGGGAAGCAATAAACTGAGAAAAAAATTTTACATCCAGAGTTCTGATGAAGACTTCATTTCTAAAACATAAAGAATTGACTCAAATTCATAAGAATTCAAGCCATTCTTCAATTGATAAATGGTCAAAAGATAAGAAAAGACAATTTTCAGATAAAAAAATTAAAGCCATTTCTAGTTATATGAAAAAAGCTCCAAATTACTATTGATCAAATAAATGCAAATTAAGACAACTCTGAGGTACCACTACATACCTCTCAGATTGGCTAAGATGACAGGAAAAGATAATGATCAATGTTGGAAGGGATGTGGGAAAACTGGGAAACTAATACCATTGTTAGTGGAGTTGTAAACTGATGCAACCACTCTGGAAAACAATTTGGAACTATGCCCAAAGGTTATATATCTTAAAGGAAGGAAAGGGATCCACATGTGTAAAAATGTTTGTAACAGCCCTTTTTGTAGTGGCAAGAAAGTTTAAACCGAGAGGATGCCAATCAGTTGGAGAATGGCTGAATAAGTTATGGTATATGAATGTTATGGAATATTATTGTTCTAAAAGAAATGATCACCAGAATGATTTTAGAGAGGCCTGGAGAGACTTACATAGATTGATGCTAGGTAAAATGAGTAGAAGAATCAGGAGAACATTGTACAAAGCAACAGAAAGATTATATGATGATCAATTCTGTTGGATGTGACTCTTTTCAATAGCAAGATGATTCAGGTCAGTTACAATGGTTTTGTAATGAAGAAAGCCATCTGCACCCAAAAAGAGGACTATGGGGACTGAATGTGTATCACAACATAGTATTTTTCACTCTTTTTGTTGTTGTTTGCTTGCATTTTATTTTTTCTCATTTTTTCCCCTTTTTGCTCTGATTTTTCTAGTGCAGCATAATAATTGTGGAAGTGCGTTTAGAAGAACTGGACATATTTCACATATATTGAACTACTTGCCGTCTAAAGGAAATGGTGGGTTAAGGGAGGGGAAAAAATTTGGATCACAAGATTTTGCAAGGGTAAATGTTGAAAATTACCTTTGCATATGTTTTGAAAATAAAAAGCTTTAATAAAAAATTTTAAAAATAAATTAAAATAAAATCTGAGTTTGAGTTTCAACATTGATTTATTGACAGTCTGACTTTGGGCAAATCACCTTTGTATATCAATTTTATCCTCTGTAAAATGAGGGTATTAGATTTCATGCCATATGTGGTCTGCTGTAGCTATAAATCTGTGGCACTGAGAGATGAATTTGAAGTTCTTTTCCAGCTGTAAAAAGTCTTTGATTCTGAGCTATTTCAGAAATAGGGGAAGATGAGAACTTAATTTTCAACATATTAAATTTGTGATATCAGTAAGATATACAGATAGTGATTTCCAACAGGCAATTAGATTGTTGCTATCTAGCAGAGAAGGGACTTTGGTAGTAAGTATGTAGATCTAGAAGTCCTCTGTCTTTAGCACTGACAGATGAAGTCACAGAAATGTATGACCTTACTAGAGTTTGGAGGGATAAAAGAAAGGAACAGAAGATGAAATTTTTTTCGAATACTGACATGAAAAGGTCAAAACTACTCATGGTTTTCCTCCATAATCATGGTTATGATCACATTAAATTCTCACAATACATGTCATCTGGGGAAAAAGTGGATGTCCAGCTGTTTGTTTCATCTTTGTTGCCAAAATGGAGACTAGATCTGATATCATTAACAAGCATGGGCTAAACAGCTTGGATATGATTGAATTTCATTGCTCTACAGTTACTCAACCATAAAGCAGGAAGTACAAGGTTACTCAGAGGGGATAAGTTCACTCGAGAATATATTTGCAAAATACATCTTTTAAATTTTGTTTCCAATTCAGATCTACAAGGGGAAAAACAGGTGAATATTTTTGTGAAGCAAATAGGTTTTTACATTTTTCTCAAGATCTATCCATTCTAGGCAAATTATCATACCACTAAATTAATAATGAAAAGTTATTTATGTGACTTGAATTCCACATAAAATTAGAGCATTAAGTTATTTTACTTTCTAAAAAGAATAGAAATAAGCATGTTTTTTCCAGTTACTTGCTGCAAGACTAATTCTAGCCATTCAACAAGGTAGAGAAGACCATTTAATGAACCTTGAAGCAGTCACAAATTGAAGAATTTTATTTATAGAGTACTTTACAAATTACATACTTTACCTTATTTGAGCTCCACAATAGCTCTGTGAAGAAAGTGCTATTATTATGCCCATTTGACAGATGAGGGAATAGAAATTATTAAATAGAAATTATTTAAGTAATTCTCCAGTCACATAACTAATAAAAAAGTCTGAGGATAAGAAAAAGGACTAGACCATCAGACTGGTCCTTTAACATGTAAGCTCCTGAAGGTCAGAGATAATTTCTGGCTTTCTTTGCATTCCCAGTGTTTTTAGCACAGTACTTTGTAAATGGTGGTATTTAACAAAGGCTTAAAAAATGATTGATTGAACCTGTTATTTCATCGATATAGGGAACTCTCAGTTGTGGAAGCTCCATTAGGGCAGGTAAATATCTCATCTTTAGTTTATAATCTCAATTACTAGAGCTATTAAAAGTGTCAAATATAAGCCAAGAGCCATGTAACCATGGCTGGAAGAGAGCAACTGGAAACAGATTAAAATATAAGTAGGAAAGATTTAACAAAATAAGTAAAATATAGGCAACATTAATACATGTTTTTAAGGTTAGTATGCAGCCTACAGAGTGCCTTACATGTGGTTTAGTGGCCCTATTTGCATTTGAGTTTTATGCTCCTGGCCTAGAGCATTGAGAGGTTAAGATGACTTGAGTCACACTTCCAGTTTATGTCAATAAAGTGACCTGAAATCAGATCATGCAGTCACGGAAGCCAGATCTTCTCTGCTATGTTTTACAGCCTTCAGACATCTGCATGTTTACCAGCATCTGCCTTTAGTACACATTGATTGCTTCTTCCTCTAATTTTCCTATCTTGATTTCTCCTTTGCCCCTATCACATTCTATTTGTGTTATATTTTTTGTTGTATCCCCTCCAATTAGGCTTGTAATCTCTCTGAAGCCAGGGACTTTGTTATTTTTCATCTTTGTGTCACCAGGACAGAAATGAAAATGCATAGGAGAGAGAATGTAGCACTTAAGAGTTGCTTAATATGTATTTTGGGGCTGGATATGATCATCTCTTGCAATAGAGCCCCAAATGCAAAGGTTTAGACATAGTATATTTCTTACAGATTATAGGACTAGGAAAACTGATTTAGATTTTAATAGACATCAATCACATTCAAAGGTCTAATTTAAACAAATAAGTATTCTCATTTCAATTTTTTTTTCTTTTCCTTTCTCCTTCTATTGCATCAAACTCATATACAGCAGATGCTGCTGGCAAGAAGCAGAAGCAAAAGAAAAGTTTATTTTAGTGAAACCATTTGTATTCACCCTTAACTGTCTAGTCTTTCTTCTTGCTGAACACGAACCATCATTAATTAATGCTCTAAAGATATTTTTCATCATTTTGTTTATATTCCTCTGACTAAATTTTAGTTTAAGAAGTCATTTTCCAAAATAACTTTTATTTTCTCACGTCTTATGGTTTCCATCACTCATATTTCTGGTTCTTCTGGGGAAGGATTAATGTGCTCATATCTACAATTTTTTTTTCTGGCCTGGGGAAACATGTGCACCATTGTTTCCTCTCTCTTTCAGCTGATAAGTGTAGGGGATCCCAGGAGAGGCTATGTTTCCATATACTAATTGGCCCTGTTCTAAGCTTTAATAGCTAATGAGCAGAGCCATGGGCATGCAGATTGCATTCGGGAATTTCTTTAAAATTTCAATTGAGTTCAGGTGTGCTGAAAGTGGAGCCTTTCTAGCTCAGAGGCATCTGTGTATCTCCCCACTGCTCCTTAGTCCCACAGCCCTAAACTTCGGCACAGTCCCGTGAAGCCTTGCGCCAAAGTAAGCAGATGCTACGAACATCTGCTTTGTAGTGTGTGATTACAGTGGTGAAGAACTGAAGTCACCCAAAGAGCAAAATGTACGGTTTTATCACCATTGGAATTTAGGGAGGCATCATTGAGGGAGAAAGCGATTCTGCAGGAATGGAGCTTGAAGAATCTCAGGCAGATTCCTTCTTGAAGTCTGGAAACAGCATGAGCTTTTCAGCTAATTTAGAAAATACTTCTGACTTCATGACTTCCTTTCACAGATGTACATAACTATGTTTTCTTCTCAGCATTAAAAGCTGCCTTCCCTCCCCAGTCCTGATAATTCACTTAGAATGCCAAATAGGAACCCATGCCCATCTTGCTTAGGTCTAAGACTCTGAATAATCTCTTACTAGATTGGGGATGTGTGAATGCTCTTTTGGGCTTGTATGGATAGAATATCTACCCAAGTTTCTGACATTCTGACATTAGCACTGTAAGTCAGGATTTCCCCCCTCCTAAGTGCTGAATATTAGAAGGCTCTCCAAATACCATCCCCAGTGTCTCCTTAGACTACAAGTGAGTTCTTTCCTGCATAGACTCATTCTAAGAACTATCAGCTGTGTCTCTGGACATAATGCTCCACAGCTTCCCTCCCCACACCAATACCAGTCTTTTATCAGCATGGACACTTCACAATGCCTTCTCCTATCTTCCCTCCAGCCCCAGTAGCATCCCATGGGAACTCTGCCCTGTTTTTGCCTTAGACACAAAAATTCAAACCTTAGTTATAGTTCTGTCTGGCAAAGACGCTAGAGGAGTTTAAAGAGGAAATTAAACTGCTAAAATCTTCTCAATGTTCACTGTTCCAATACCCACAAAGGGGTTAAAGTAGTATCATGTAATGAGTACTGGATTTAGGAGCAGATTAGTCCTTTGACTTCTTAGCAGTACAATCTTAGGTAGGTCGGTTTATTTCCTTAAGACATTTCCTTAGTTGAAAAATGGGAGTGATATTTCCCCTACCTATATCACAAAGCCAAAGAAGTATGAACTGACATAACATATAAAAATGGTTGGTAGTGATAAAAGTTATTGATTCTTTGATGGATCTGTGGTTTCATCATTCTATATTTCCTCCAATGATGCTAACCACAGCCAATCTATACTAGTTTATCTTGCCTGATTTTTGTCCATGTTTTTCCATAAATCCAAACTCCATTTCACCCCAACACTCATGTGCTGTGCTCCATTCCACCCAATTTCTACACAAGAGTTCTGGGGGCAGAACCAAGATGGCAGAGTGAAGCCAGGAAGCTGCTTGAGCTCTCCCAGTTTCCCTTGAAAAACACATGAAACTAAACCTCTGAATAGAGGCTGGTGGAATGAAACACTCTCCAGCTCAAGACAGATTAGAAGAACTTCAAGAAAGGTCAATCTCACTGGGATGAAAGGAGTGTTCAGTCCAGCTCAGATGGAGTCTGGGAAAGCTAGTAAGATCTAATGAGAAGATCTTAAAAACAGCAGATCAGTAACTGAGACCCTTGGTCCTGGCTCAGTTAGTAGAGCAGACTAGTGGTGCAGGCTCCAGTCCCAGCTCAGAAGGCAAATTGCCAGCCTGGAAAACCAGGCTGTTTCCTGGAAAACCAGAGCAGGTAGAGTTAACCCTTGCTGTGACTAAGACACCAAACACAAGCGACCCCTGTGCTCAAAGCCAAAGCTCAATGCTGTGTGAAGCTTGTGACAGTGCCCCTAAATTCTGCACAAGCTCCCAAACTCCATTATGAAGCAAGAATTAATTCTGCCAGGTAGTTTTTATGAACTCATAATAGCTCCCACACAAACCTTGAGAGATCCTCTTTCATCTTCACCCAGCTCTCCTCCAATCCCCAGCATATCATCTCTGCCTCTTAGATGACCTAATTTAGAGCAATGGTTCTCAAGTGTAGTCCAGAGAATTCTGGGGGTCTCTGAAACCCCTTTCTATATGGTTGCAGTAGGTCAGTTGACCTTTCAGAGGGACTGCAAAATTAAAATGATCTTTTATTTTTAATATAGTCAATATCTATAAATACAGCCTACATAAAAACTTTTTAGACAGATCCTCAAGAATTTTTAATAGTATAAAGATACTGAGAACAAAAGTTTGAGAACCACTACCTTAGACAGGGATCCCTCAGAGAGTGTACAATGTGCTATAGGGCAGTGACTAGTGATTTCATTCCTTTCCTCTACTTTCATTTATTTAGGAGATAGAATGAATAGCATAAGATTAGCAGGTATCCATGTATTATAATTTGTATTACAGATCTAATTGCATTTTTCCCTCTCTGAGCTGATTGCCTTTTAAATTTTATAATTTCTTTTTAATACCAACATGCATCAAGTTATCTGGCTTTTCATACCAGATGTCATCCCTTTCTCATCACTTTTATTGCCCCCCCCATCCCAAGTAGTTGCCAAATATTGTCATTTCTATCTCTACAATATTTTCCCCATCTATCTCCTCCTCTTCCTTCACACACCAATCTCTTAATAGTTCAAGTCTTCATCATCTCTCCCTTAGACTCTCATAATGATCTCCTAATTGGCATCTCAGTTTCAACTTTTCCCTACTCCAAGTTATTCTCCACATAGTTGACAAGGTGTGATTCCTCATTTCCCTTTTCAAGAATCTCCAGTATCTTCCTACTGAAGTCCTCTGGCATTTAAAGCTCTTTATCACCTGTACTCGACCTATTTTTCCTATGTTAGTATGTGCCATTCCCCCAGCAAAACCAGTCTTCATGACAATCCTCATATTCATATAAAACATGTCTAAAATCCTCCAACATTAAAAGCACATCAAAGGATGATATCATACATTAAGCAGAATCAGAGGAATGTACTTAAGGTTAAACCTTTCTGCTAAGTTGAATTTAAAAAAAAAAAATAAAACTCCTGCTAAGAGCTGTTATTCATGTTCCCTGATCCATGGCAGCTATATTATATATCTTTCAATAAAAATAGCTGAAAATAGAAATTCTCCTTCTTTGGTAACTACGTTGATAAAATTAGCTCAATAAATAATTCCTAATAATCAGATATTATTTACAAATTGTCCATATCCTCCAAATCATAAGAAGTTGTCTTTTTCTTAATTGAAACACAATGATAATATTATCAAGAAATTACTATCAATATTTTAGTGAAAACAAAAAGGATTTATACAAAATGCATGTTTTATCTTTATATCATTTTCCATTTTCAGTGCCTATGCATGTTTTATAATGTAATTTTACATTACATATTTATAAGTGTTGTTTACCTATACATATATGTATATATGAAATGCTTATATATACATATATATATATATACAGACACACACACATACATATACGTAGGGGTACGTGCTCAAAATTTTTTGCTGATGAATTATGATATTAAAATATTTGGAATCACTAGAGTTTATAATTTCAAAATTTCCTTCTAGATTTTACAATCTAGCATGTGTGTCAAATTACAACCTACTGTGGAATTAGTTTTCACTTAATTTTATTCATGTAGGAGGGCACCTTTCTTGGTATCATGAAATGAATCAATACCTGAGACAAGACTAGAACTTAAGATTCATCTGAGAGCTAGTCCCTTTTATTGACCAATGAGTTATTTATTTCTCTTTCTTTTTTATTTCTCTGAAGATTCCTGGTGGGTTTTTTTTCCCTGTCAATATTTTGAATTCAATACCTTGTATTTTCTGTGCCTTTCAAAATATTTGTTTCACTCATGTAAATATACAAAACACTTTAGAAAGTGCTTGAGATTAAAAATAGTATTGTTTTCCTGCCAAAAGCAGAACTATTGACAATATGATAAGGAATGGTCCCTAAACCTTAGGTTCCCTGGGGTTTCATCCACTTTGTTTCCAGCAGGAAACAAGATATCAGAAGGAAAGAGTCATACAGAGATTTGCTAAGTAGCATGTTGAAATGGTTTCTCAAAATTGGGGGAATTTACAAAAGTGAATTCATTCATTCAACAAATATTTGTCAAGTAGCTATGGGAAAGGCATGCTGTTTGGTGACTGACTTGTGAGAAAAATATAGATTATAGTAACACACAAATTCACAGACTACTGGGACATTCTGAATATGTAACTTAGAATGTCTAGGACATTTTATTCAATCTCCTAATTGAAATTTATGAAAAGGAAAATCAAAGTAAGTGCCATCAAAGGTCATTTTCTTTGTAGAGTAGGAGAAAGGAGGCCTATGATTTCATCCTAAGGAGATGATAAGGGAAGAAATCCCCTCTATCAAAGCTGATGAACAATGATGAACTCCTTCTTTGCAATTCAGTGTTCCAGAATTGCCTGAAGCAGTAAGAAGTTAAATGACTTGCCTAGGGTGAAATAGATACTATATATAAGAGATAGGACTTGAACACAAGTTTTCATGAATTTGAAATTGCTTTTTATATCCCACACTTAGAGCCCTCTAAGGCCAAATTTACATAAGATTTTATGCTTAAGAAGCACTTTGTATCCATTATTTCACTGAATCTTCACTAAGGAAGGCAGTTACTATTATAATTCTTACTTTCCAGGTGAGAAAACTGAGGATCAAATAAAGTGATTTACCTACCATCATGAAGCTAAGGGGAAAGACTATTCTCTCAACTCCATCTGTCCTTCCATCTTTAAACTAAAATTCTAGTTGGAAAGATAAAGCAATTACACAAACAAGGATTGAATCAGGGATTAAGACTTTAGATTTTAACATGTTTATATCATTCAATCTTCATAACTCTAGAAATGTAGTTTTTTTTTTTTGTTGTTTTTTTTTGCGGGGGGGGCGTTGTAAATAAAATGATAGATGTTTCCATTTCTTGGGACAGTATTCTTAGAGATCACCTAGTACAACCATTTATTTTGCAGAATAAAAGACTGAGACCCAGAAAAGGAAAATTATTTTGCTCAAATTCAGTTACTAATGAAGATGAGATGTAAAGCCTAAATTTGTGTTCTAGTTGAAATCACTTTTTATAGAATCATAGGGTGTAGTGCTAAAAGACTTATTTTTTTTTTGCCATTTTATTTTATTTTATTTTTATCACACATTACTTTATGAATCTTGGGAGAGAAAGATCAGAACAAAAGGGAAAAATCATAGGAGAAATAAAAAGAAAAAACAGAAGACAGAAGTAAACATAGCATATGCTTATTTATATTCAGTATCCTTAGTTCTTTTTCTGGATGCAAATGGAATTTTCTGTTCAAAGTCTTTTGGGATTGCTTTGAATCTCTGAACTATTGAGAAGAGTTAAGTCTTTCTTAGTTGATTGTTGCACATTCTTGTTGTTATTGTGTACAATGTATTCCTGGTTCTGTTTGTTTCATTCAATATTAGTTCATGTAAATTTCCAGGCTTTTCTAAAATCAGCTTGTTCACAATTTTTTTTAAAATGGAACAATAATGTTCCATTGAATTCATATACCAGAACTTATTCAGCCATTCCCCAATTGATGAGCATTTATTCATTTTCCAATTCTATGCTAACACAGAAAGAGCTGCTACAAATATTTTTGCACATATAGGTTCTTTCCCCTCCTTTATGATTTCCTTGGGATACAGACCCAGTAATGGCACTGCTGGATCAAAGGGTATGCATAGTTCTTTGGGCATAGTTCCAAATTGCTCTCCAGAATGGCTAGGTCATTTCACAACTCCACCAATAATGTCCCAACTTTCCCACATCCCTTCCAACATTTATATTCTCTTTTCCTTTCATATTAGCCCATCTGAGAGTTATGAAGTGCTACCTAGGAGTTGTTTTAATTTGCATTTCCCTAATCAGTAGTTATGTAGAGCATTTTTTTCATATGACTATATATAGCTTTAATTTCATCATCTGAAACTTTTCAGTTCATATCCTTTGACCATTTTTCATTTGGGGAATTTATTCTTATAAATTTGGCACAGTTCTTCATATATTTTAGAAATGAAACCTTTATCAGAAATACTGGTTGTAAAAGTTTTCCCAGCTTTGTACTTCCCTTTTAATATTGTTTCTTTTGGTTTTGTTTGTGCAATACCTTTTTAATTTAATGTAATCAAAGTTGTTCATTTTACCTTTCATAAAGTTCTCTAGTTCTTCTTTGGTCATAAATTCATCCTTTCTCTATAGACCTCATAGGTAAATTATCCCTTGTTTGCTTAATTTGTTAATAAATTGTTTATGGTATCATACTTTATACTCAAATCATGTATCACTTTTGACCTTATTTTGGTATGGGGTATAAAATGTAGGTCTATTCCAAGTTTCTGATATGTTATTTTCCAGTTTTTCCAGCAATTTTTGTTAAATGATGAGTTCTTTTTCCAAAAACTGGAGTTTGGGAGTTTATCAAGTATTAGATTACTATAGGCTTTGATTATTGTGTCATGTATATCTAATCTATTCCACTGATCCACCACTCTATTTCTTAGCCAGTACCAAATGGTTTTGATGACTGCTGCTTTAAAATATTGTTTTATGTTTGGTACTGCTAAACCACTATCCTTTGCATTGTTTTTCATTAATTTCTTTGATCTTTTTGATCTTTTGTTCTTCCATATGAATTATTTCTAGTTCTATAAAATAATGTTTTGGCAATTTGATTGGTATGGCACTGAACAAATAGACCAATTTAGGCAGAATTGTCATTTTTATTATATTAGCCTGGCCTAGCCATGAACAACTGATATCCTTCCAATTGTTTAGATCTGACTTTATTTATGTGAGAAGTGTTTTGTAATGTTGTTCATATAATTATTGGGTTTGTCTTGGCAGATAGACACTCAAATATTTTATTTTGTCTATAGTAATATTAAATGAAATTTCTCTTTTTATCTATTGAAGATTCTTTTTATAGTTAGGAAATAGCAGCAGATCCAGTACTCAAACCTCAGGTCTTCTATTTCTATTTTTTCTTGTTTTTTTGTTTTTGGTTTTTTTGGGTTTTTTTTTGTGTGTGTGTGTGGTCAATACAAGTGACTTATTTCAGTTGATGCTCTTTGCAACAGATTCAAATTTTTTTTTAAAAAAAGTTTTAATGGGTTTTTATTTCTCCAAGTACATGCAAAGATAGTTTTCAACATTAACTTTTGAAAAAATCAATTTTTTCTCCCTCTCTATACTCTTCCTTCTCCCCAAGATAGCAAGCAATTCAATATATGTGAAACATGTACATCCACTTCTAAAATTCTTTCCATTCCATTATACTGTTTCCACCTCTATATTGAGTAATAATAATGGAATTTATATAGCTCTTTTAAAACTGCACTTTACAATTAGGTAACATAGTGGTTTGAGCATCATGCCTAGAGTCAGGAGGTTGTTCAGTCCTTTCAGTAGCATCTGAGTCTTCATGAACCCAATTTGAAGGTTTTTTTTTTTTTGACAAAGATACTGGAGTATCTGGAGATCTGAATTCATGAAGATGAGTTTTCTTGACTCCAGGACCTGTGCTCTATCCACTGTTCCACCTAACTGCCTAGAAAACCTGAGTTCAATTACAGCCCCAGATAATTACTAGCTGTGTGACTTTGGGCAAGTCCATTAATACTTTTTACCTCACTTTCCTCATCTGTTAAAATAAGCCACAGAAGGAAATGGCAAACTGGCAAAAGATTTAGTGTCTTTGCCAAGAAGAAAAGTCCAGCAAGTGTCTGCAACAAGATTTGAACTTAGGTATTCCTGATTTCAAATTAAATATTTTATCTATTGTTTAAGTGAGGTTTTAATGAGAACATTTTGAAGTCAAGCAATTGAAGATAACTAAGATAATAATACAGTAAATAGGATAAAAATAACAACAAAAAATAAAGCAAAACTCCAAATTTTATTAAGTATCTACTTCATAAAGAACACAGTGGGTAGGGTAAGGGTAGAGGCAAACATTTTTAAGATGCAATCTCTCCATTCATGAAGCTTATGCTCAATTAAACCATCCATTACAATGTTTCAGAAGTCAGATATTTTTAATGACCAAAAATTAATGCATTGTAACCTTTTTTTGGACAACATTGCTTTCTCAGGATGATAAATTTTCCCAAAGAATTCTCATTAATTTTGAAGTCAATAAAAGAAATGATAAACCGAGGCCTTTTTTAAAGCAAATGATATATTAGGAGCAGAATAGTCTTTCTGATTTTATAGCTTTAGAATTTTTGTTGAAGAAAAAACTCATTTCTCAGCACATGAATAAGATTCTTTAACTGCTGTAAGCTTGTGCTAAGGAACAGTTATCTTGCAAAACAATAAGAAAGAGTGAAAGCATTGGATACCTGTTATACTTTTCCAATTGTATAACTAAGGTGACACTCAGAGAAAATTAAGCAAAACACAGACGGAAAAAGTATTATGACATGTCTAAATATATCATTTAGACATCACTTATGGAGAATAGATGCCAAATGAAGGCCACATTACTCTCCCTGGCAATTAGACAAATATGACATATTTTACAAATCACTCATTTTCAAAGTGAGTGGCTGTTTTACCACTCACAATTAATATTTTTAAAAGAGAATATAGAGTTACAAATGAGGGATTTAAGCATTTTTCATATACACAATTAGTTTTTCCTCCCTTCTTTCCTTCCTCCTTTCTTTTCTAACATTTGGAAATAACAGGAATTTTGTGTACATGAAAACTAATACCAGAGCTTTGAAAAATACTAAGCCCATCTGAAGGGATTTAGAAATTAAAATGTCCCAGTGGCTGCAACTTACACTTTGTCAATGTCAAGAAGAAACATATAATGTGCAGCATAAAACCCTGTTTCAAACATGGCAATCGGTAAATCATCTAAGATGGATTCAAACTGAAAGTGCTAAAGAAGAAAAGTCACCAGTTTTGCTGTGAGAGAGCTTGAGTTCAAAAACAGTCTCTAATTACTTTGGACAAGTCACTTGTTTCCCCTCCCCCCATCTCAGTTTCTTCATCTGACATGATTGTTGAAGTCTCTTGCAGCTGAAATTTTATGACTGATTTCTAAAATATTTTTAATGAAAGAGTATGAGGTAGCAAATACAAAACTAAGCTTGTATGGAAAAATCTACAATGAAACCATAGGTTTAGAAACAGACAATATAAAAATATTTTAGTACTCTAATTCATTAGGAAGAGTATAATGCAGTATTTAATAGGGGAAAAGACCACATACTAAAATTTTAAAATCCTCAAAAAACCTTTATAAGAGATAGAATCCTAAATTTTAGGAGTCTGTAGACTCTTAAGAGAAAACATGTATTCTAACTACTTCCAGAGTTGAAAGCATTTTTAAAAATGTTTGCTTAGCCTTGAAAATAAATTCACTTTGAGGAGATATTGAATGTCCTTAGCCCAAAAACAGGATGTAGGAAAAAGAGGGAAAAACACCTGTTGAAGCAATTTCCAGAGATAATTAAATGAGCTTCAGATAAGTATTTGTTTAGGTCTGTCCATCAGTAATCAATTTTAGTCTATTAAACTTAGAGTTAACTATAATGAGTTGCAAAGAACACTTGAGAAGCTGTTGGGCTCAGTGGCCCAAATGCACAAATGGGAAGTTTTGAAACCTGAGAGTATTACAAACTCATCGGCAGATTGGATGTCATTCAGCAAGAGTTTCTTTTCTTAATGCCAGCCAGAACCAAATTTGGCAGCAGGTGGGCTAGGCACATAGATATGAACTTTTAAGTTATGTGCGGGTGCAGGAAAAGATACTGCCAGGTGTGGTCACACACCTTTTTGATGCTGGCATTCTGTTTCTCTAGTCCTATCTTGTTTCTTTTTTTTTAATCTTATTTTTTCTAGATTACATGTAAAAACAATTTTAACATATATATATTTTTTTAAATGTTTGAGCTCCAAATTCTCTCCCTTCCTTCTGCCTTCCTTAAGAAGGCAGGCAATTGATACAAGTGTAGTCATGCAACATTTTCTTATCAGCTATATGACAAAAGAAAGCAGAAAAAAAAGTTTAAAAAAAGAATGTTTTGATGTGTATACTGATATCATCAATTCTTTCTTTGGAAGTAGGATAGGATTTTTCATTATAAATCATTCCTTGGGAATTATCTTTGCTTTTTGAGTTGTTTCAACTGTGCCTACCTTTTCATGCATTTGGGATTTTCTTGGCAAAGATACAGGAGTAGTTTGCCATGCCCTTATACATTTCACCATACAGATGCGGAATATGAATATAAATAGCTTTGATTTCTTCTAAAAACTGCCTCATCATATCCTTTGACTATTTTTCAATTGGGGAATGACATGTATTCTTATAAATTAGACTCATTTTTCTTTTTATTTGAGAAATGACATCATTTTCAGAGAAACTTGTAAATATATCTCCTTAGTTCCTGCTTTCCTTCAAATCTTGGCTGTATTGGTTTTATTTGTACAAATGTAATCAATTTATTCTGTTTCAATCTAAGAGTGCGCAGCTTAAAATCCCAATCCAAAGCAGTTAGTATTTAATTTAATTGAACACCTACTATGTATATTGTAGGGTATCATGTGAAGTTCTGGAGATATGAAGGAAACTAGCCTTTTTATTTTTTCATATAAAATCTCTTTAAATATTTGAAGAATGACTCCCCTAAGTCTTCACTTTATCTAGGACAAACATCCCTAGATTTTTCAATCAACCATTGTATGTTATGCTATTAAATACCATCTGAAATATCCTCTCCTGTATAACTTAGATAGAACTTTGGCAAAAAATGAGCCTCAAAAGTTATAATAAAAGAGATGAAAAAATATCTGCAAACATTCTGTATATATGCCAATAATGTAAAATAGCATTACTAATAGCAAACCTATATATATATATATATATATATATATATATATATATACATGAATATACATATATCTCCCTATATATACCAACCTTTTCACTAACCACTTAGCAGTTCTTAATGATCCAGATGCAAAGTCAATTTGCTTTTACTGACAACCAATAATTGTTCATTGTTAGCTTAGGATAGAGTTTAGGTAACCATAGATCTTTGAAAGAGCTCTTCATTTCTGATGCATGTGTTTTGGAGGTTTTCAAAAGAACAATAGACTATGAATAAAATATAATAATGAAACTTCTGGGATATTATATAAAAAGTTGAAATCAAATATTGGAGAGAAATAACAGTTCAGATAAGATTTCTTTTATTGAAAATAGATGGAAGCATATATAGAAAGAAATTACTAGAATTACTAAGGAATACCCATGAGTGCAACCCAAAATCCATAGGAATTACACTGTGCTCCTTCTATATCTATTCTTCCTAACTTGTATTTATTTACCAGTTAGCTCCCCCAAAGCATAGGAACTACCTGAGATTCCTGGTACTATGGACCTGAAGTACTAAAACTATAGTTCATGAGACCCAATTGGTATAACAGTCTGCCAGGAGACACTATTTTCTTGAAAGAAATTAATTTACTAAGATGATATAATAAAAACAGAAAAAACAAACACACCATCTCATAAACTTAGGAAACAATCTTCTCTAGTCCAATCTCATTACACATAGGTACAAGAAGTATTAGTTGGAATAATGGGAACAAACTTAAGAGGACACTGGTTTGGCGGAAACAGTGAGGTAGTAGGCAGAGTACTTCATAACTCCAATGGATTTTCTCTTTCCATAGTCCCCTCTTGCTGCTTCTTTTTAACTGCAGATTTTTCTGAAGAAGTTGATTAGCTGAGTGCCTTCCCAGGGCTCAATTTCTCTCAAAGAGATTGTTTTTTGTTTGTTTGTTTGTTTGTTTGTTTTCTGTTTGTTTTTTTAAGACCAGTTACTTCTTTGCTATGTTGTCAAACTCCTTGAAGCTATTTCCTACCATGCCATTTTTTATCTCTCTACATATCTCTTTGTCTGATTCTCCCATTTCCTAACTGTCCTTGTCTCTCTGTCTCATTTTCCTGCTTTATTTGAAATTATATAATTAAAAGATTCACTGATTGATGGAAAGGGTAGGAGACACAGATCCTCTCTCTTTGAGTTTCCCACTAAAAACTGATTCATAATTTGACCATTTCTCAAATCTAGCAGACTTTATGGATAAGGATCACTGAGGATATGGCCATTCTCTTGATATCAATTGATAAGATGTCCTTATAATTCCATCTTAGTGAATATCTTCACACTTCCTAGGTAACAAACATAGGCATATTATTGGACTTCATTTAACATATTAAGAATTTCTTTGTTGGCTATTTCCACCTGAGATTTCATCAATTACATTAGAAGTGGATGGTAGTGATGGATAAATTGGTTGGTCACCAACTCATTTCTACCTTCAAACAACCAAATGTTATATAGTCTTATTTAATTTAATCATGATTAGTATATTCAAAGATATCTTAAGTTTTCTCATCCTAGTCTAGATAAAGCAAATAGCTTCACAGTAAATCTACATAGCCCTTAAAATCTTCTGGACAGTCATAAGTGACCAGTGGCATGAAATGAGCCGGATTTATGTGTTTTAGAGTTTATGTACAGGATTTCACATCTCAATCAGGACACATTAGGGACCCAAGAAAGGGAGACTAGGAAAACACATTTTATACAATTCTTGGATAATGAGCATAGCCATAAAATTGGTTTTTAAAGTATCAATAAACCCAGTAGCCAGATCAACAATATAAAACTTTGCGTTAAAATCTTGAACCTAACACAGGGAGTGAATAGGTTATTAGTTCAAGTAGCTAAATATTGGTTTATTGATAAACCATTTAGACTTGGTCAAACCTAATAGTTTCTGTTTCTAATCATATCAGAGCCTAGGGATAAGTGAATCCTAGAATAAATCTCTAACCACTAATGTAGCTTAATTTACTGGCAGGAAATATTTCAAGGAATGTTGATTTTTCTTAAATCTTAGTTTGTACAATGCAAGGATACTTTGTTTAAAATGTAAGAAAAGCTAATTTGGCAGTATTGAAAATTATTTCTTAAATTTATTCACCATAGAATTGTGTTTCCGAAACAAGAAAACAGTAATATATATAATATATATATTCATTATATAATAGAAATGTGACACATTAAAATTCATATAAGCTCTGTAAGATGGTTTCAATATTCATGATAGGGCTCTGTCTCTAGAAGATTCAGTAAAATTTTTGTAGAATTTGAACATCACCCAAATCCTTTTTGCTTTGAGGCTGATGTACTTCAGATCCAGATTTAGAGACTGAGTCTATTTTAACAACCTACAAAAAATTCTATTTGCTTTTAACCCACAAATTCTTTTAAAAGTTGAAATAAGGTCCTCTACTATTACTCAATTTAAATTCACTTAAGATGCACATTGTTCTGAAAGAACCTCTACAAAAGAAGGCAAGACACTTTGCTTATTAACAAACTGTGTGACCTTGAACATGTCACTTACTCTGTATGATTTTATTTAATTCCTTAATTAAATGAAAGTACGAAGGGGGTAGACTAAATGATAATTCAGTTCTATGATAATTTTCAGTTCTATTATCCTATGAATCCATTTTCTGATTCCATTCATCTTTCCTCTATCCCAATTAAAGGTGATAAAGAAGCAAAATGGAAACTACTAAAGATTGTTTAAATATTTATAAGCACCCACAATTTGGGAGATGCCAGGGAGCCTTGTCTCAAAGTGGTAGTCATAATGACCACTCACATTTAATTCCATTCAGTGAGCTTTTCTTGAATACTGAGAAAGAGCAAGACAGAAGATACTTCATCTATTGATGGATAGCTGGTCTTGATGTTAAAGACACTTCAGTTGAAGTCTTGTTTGAACTCATACTAGCTGTGTAATATTGAGCAATTTGCTTAATATCTAAGTGTCTTAAAGCAGCTACTTAATACTATGAACTATAGAAGTTATCTATTTGATTTCATCAAAGGTATTTCTATATTCAGCATTCCTTAAAAGTATAAAAGTAGAGATTCTGACAAAACAAACATGAAACAAAATAAAACAAAATTATAAGAGAGATATCAGGCACTGAGAATAGAGACAAAAATGGATTAAGTGGAATAGAAGTTGAGTGTTTCCCAAGCATTTTCTTCTTAAGTGGCAGATAGGTGTCACAGTGGATGGAACTCCAGATCTGAAGTCAGGAAGATCTGAGTTCAAATCCAGACTTAGATACCAACCCTGGACAAGCCTCAGTTTCCTTATTTGTAAAATGGGTATGAAAAATAGCACCTTACAGGGTTGTTGTGAGGATCAACTGAGATAATAATAAATCTCTTAGCATAATGATTGACACATTGTAAAAACTATGATCCTCATCACCATAACAAATAATATAGTAAAAGTATTACTTCTCCCAGTTCATAGATTAAGTAATTGAGACTCAAAAAAAAGTGAAAATTCTTGTCCACAATTGCACAGCAGTTCTACATTGCCTCATTCTTTTATCCTAAACTAATCTTTAAGGCAGAACCAGTCTATGAGCAAGGACATAGACCAAATCTGGATATAGGAGCTCTAGACAATTGGGGAACTTTCACATTCTTCTGTTAGTTCTGATTCTTTACCATGAAGATTCTGGGAAAAGCAGACTAAACTTTTGTCCTAGGGAAGCAATATAGAATGTACAGGCTCATTTTTTTCTACCTCTGCTTTTCTTTAAGGTATTACTTTGGATATCCTGTCAAATAAACTCTGTGTTCTCAGATGATAATAACAATATTTTGTTAACTTTACCTTGCCAAAGATATAGCCAAAAATGTGATTTCACAAAACATGTACATAGACGTAAATAATTAAACAGGGGATGACTTGTCTAGGAAAATGAAATATGATGACAAGACAGCATGAAAACAACAATTCATCACTTCACCATTGAAAATGCTGATGAATAAAAAGTCATGTCATTTTAAGTAAAAAGAATACAGATCCAGACTGAACCTCTGATTTTATTGTTATCAGTAACTGATGGTAAAGAGAAGAAACTCCCTTTAATGTAGGTTAGTAACTCTTCTGCACCCTGTAGTTTTAGAGAGTTCCTTAGAAGACTGAGATATAAAGTGGCTTTTCTCGGGTCATATAGGCAATATGTGTCAGAGGCAAGATTTTGATTTGTGTTCCTGATTTCAAAGTCAGCTATTTCTCCATATATTAAATATGCTTGAACATTTTTTTTCAATAGAAGATTTAGGAGCAGGGAAAGCAAGTGGCTAACTCTACTACTGGTGAATCCCACCGTTTTCTTATATCTTGCAATCATAAAAAACAGGCTTAGAAACAAACTCAGACATGAGAGAGTCTGATTTTTCAAAATTCAAGCTTGCAATAACCATGGGTCATGAGGTTCTCTTTAACCCAGAGTTTCCTGATTTATACAGTAGGGATAATGAAACTCATTTCACACTGGCTTTTATGAGACTTCCATGACATCAGGAATGGAAAGTGTTTGGGGTACCTTAAAGCACTGGATATATACATGCTATTATTATTAATCTCTTAAACTGGCAGAATTTATCCAGCCTCTACTTGAATATTTCCAGTGAGAAAAAACTCACCATCATATAGAATCATTGATCTAAATCAAAAAGAAATCTTGGAGGCTATCTAGTCTACACCCCTCACTTGACAAATGAGACAATTGAGGCCCAAGGAAGTTAATTCATTTATCTAAGGTCATATAGGTAATAAGTGGCAGAACTTGACTTGGATGACCTCAGCACTACATTTAATTTATGATCCTACAAACCTGGGATGTTTGACTCCAAATGTAGAAATCTTTTCACTGTACCAAACTGAGAGGTTGTGAGGATTATACTGGGGGGGGGTAGGTAGAATTGGAGTTGGGGAAGAGCTGGCTTTAAAACCCTTTGATACAGACAAGTTTTATAATCCTACACAAGTCAGGTGACCTATCCAAGTCTTGGTTTCCTAGTCTGTAAAGCAGATATATAACTATCCAACTAAACCCAGGACGGTTATAACTCTTTGTTAACCTCAAAACAAAGAAAGCTATTATATGAAATTAATTATATCACAATTTAATGATTAAATCACAGTATGATGGTCTGTGGTTGGGCAGATTAGTGTTTAGAAAGTTTTTGCTCAGATCCAGCCCAAGCCTCACTTCCTAACAATTTTATTAATTGGTCTTAGTTCTCCCATATGAAACAAACCAGAACTAGTATAGCCACCTTTTCTAGATAACAGCCTATAAAATATTTGAAGACATCTTTTATGTTTCCCTTTAGTCTACTTTTTTCGCATTTAAAATTCCCAGTTTTTCATATGGCAAAGCTTTCAGACATTACAACTGTGTTAGCCACTTTTCTTTGAACATACTTGAGCTTTTCAATATCTATCTTAAAATGTAGCCCCATAAACTGAATATTATGCTCAGGATGTTATCAAACTGAGGTGGAAAAGAGTAAATTCATTTTTTTCTTCCTGTGATTTCAACGTACTTATATTCTCATAGGTAAGGTTTTATATTTTTTTTAGAAGTTATGTCATGCTGGTGGTTCATATTAACTTGTAGTTAATTATTACAAAAACCAAGAAGATTCTTGGGAGAAATCAGATTGAGGGGTTACAAAGGTACCATATTCTCCCCAAGTGAACATTTCAAAAATTGTGATCATTATGTGACTTATTAGAAAGATTTTTAAAATGACTTTTACCATCATTCTGAGGTCAATCTAGTAATCAATTAATTGATAAGATTTAAGTATCAATTCTCTGCCACTTGAAATATTGAGGTATATAAAAATAAGAGTGAAACAATTACATCTCCAAGAAGTCTATATTCTAAAGTACATAACACACACACACACCCACATACACACACACTTCTCAGAATTTAACTAGGATGATCCTCAAGTGATGAACATAAAACTTTGCCAGGCAGGTCCACAATAAGCATTTTCAGCTTGGTAGGAACTACTACAATATTCTGCCTAGTCTCTTATAACCCAGAATGCTCTCCATGCCATAATGCAGTATCATTATATGATGGAGAAGAACCTCCTCCAAACTCTCATTTTAATAAAAAAGGCAAATATAATGCTATAAAGAATAGAAACTCTGAAAAATCTTTAAAGGAAATTTTTCATGCTGAGTTATGAGCAACCCAGAGATAATAAATAAATATATTGATTAAAAGAAAAAGAAAGGCAAAAATTTCAGAAGAAAAATATACTACAATGGTATTAACAATAGCATAAGAAACTACTTTATTACTTTCTCAGGACATAATAAAAGAACAATAAATATAGAAGAAGGAATTTTGTGAAGAAATGGAATGAAGGAAAAATCAATAAAGGACCACATAAGCAGAAAGTAGAAAGAAATATATAATATTCTCAGATCTCTGTCACATGAACCATATGAAGTAGATCTCCCCTCTCTGTACTGTGCAATTTAAAATCCTGAAGCTATTACATTTTAAGATTTTATTTATATCCAAGTATAAACAACTTGCAAAGCTGTTATTTAACAGATAATACTTAAATGTTTGTTATATATAATGCACTATAATTTGGTCCAATATAAAACTGTAAAAAAACTTTAGAGATGAATGAATACAACCCTCATTTTAGAAATAAGCAAACTGAGGCCTAAGAAGTTAACAAGATTTGCAAATGATCAATCAGCAGTAGAACTGAGATTTGAATTCAAGTATTTTCTCCAAATCTGTGAAACTAAGCCCCTAACTTATCATCTAGAAGAGGAGATAAATGAAAAACATTATATTCTGTTGATATAGTCATAAGAAATATAAAGTGTTATTAGAATAAACAAGAAATCACCTCCAGCTAGATGAAGGATAAGATATTTCAAGAGTGTCATACTCAGAGCTAAAGTATAAGAGCAAGGATTATTCTAAAGTATGTGCAAATATCAGTCAATTACCAGCTATGTATATTAAGACATCATTTTGATGTTACCTGTTTAAATGGGGGAGGAACAGCAAAGAAGCTTATTTAGCAGAAGAACACAAGAAGGATATTTTAGGTTGAGGGAACATTTGCATTGGTAAGCTCAGCATCTTATGAGCTCCCTGTAGCATTACAGACCTGGATAATGTGAGCTTTTATTGTTGACTTAAAATCATAATTCCTGAAACCTGAAGGAAAAATGAGCTTACAAAATGAATAAAGAAAATATTGCCCATGGAAAAGAGATTTTAGATTAGAAGGAGCAAATGAAGGTAAAAGTATGGAGAAGAGAGAGTACAAGGAGAGGAAGAACTAGAAATTATCATCATCATCATCATCATCATCATTATTATTATTATTGTTTTTTTTCCATACTATGGCTTTTTATTTGACCATGATTGCTATTTCAGTGTATTGTAATTCCACAGCCTAGACAATCCTGCTTCCCTCTTGACTTATGTCAATTCGACCTGAACCTCAAAATCTATAATTCAAATGTCTTTCATAAAGCCTCATCCCCTCACAACTGGATTTTTTATCCATTTGAAACTCCATGAGTAATTCCTTCATACAAAATTTTATGGGTTTTTGTTTGTTTGTTTGTTTGTTTTATCTGACAAGTGTTTTCACACAGAAGAGTAAGAAATAACTGGATTTGGTCTTGCCTCTCACATACTGTTTGTGTGAATGCCCCAGTTAATTTTTTAAAAGTATAAATAATGCAAGAGTTGCTAATCTATCCTAGAAGTTTCTTAAATATTAATAAAATTTAAGGTCCTTTCCCTCAAAAAATGTCTTCTATAGTTTGACGTTACTTTTCCCCAGTATAGAAATTTTCAAATTTTTATCCTGAGGATCCCCAAATAGTTTGTATTTATGTGGGTTATAATTATTGATAGTTACAATTTTAGAAATTAAAACAAATAAATGTTAAATAATTATTCATTGATTTAAAACAACAAATCTAATTATCATAAATTACATTTTAATTAAAAATAACTATATTTTTCCCAAACAAAAAAATTAGAAAAGGAACAATGATTTACATAATTTTATAAATACAATTTAATATACTTACTGTATTGTTAGTACAGTATGTATATAGTAACACTGTACACAAGTGACAACCTCTACTTCAGTTTCCTTAACTCTAAAATCAGAATATAATAATAGCTACTTTTTGAAATGGTTGTTAGGATCAAATGAAGTAATATTTGTATAATCTTTATCATAATGTCTAGTATATAGCAGATGCTTAATAAATCTTTCCTTTTCTCTAATCTCTTTTCCTTTCTTCCTTCTTTCTTTCTTTCTTCCTTTCCTAATTAAAGATAGCTAGTTTCTTTATCTTTTTTCTGCATTTAATTTATTTTTAAAAAAAATTTTGCTTTGGTTAAAGTCTATGAAGAAAATCCAGCTTCATAGAGATAGGTAGTTGAGAAGTGAGGAGTATTTTAATTGGCACATAACACTACTATTACAAAAATAGTTTTGAAGTTGATGATCTGACTGAAAGTTCCTCAGGGACACCCATTTAACTGTGGATTACACTGAGAACTACAGGGGCTGGAGTTTATTCATCAGTTGGATCTCAACACTCCTAGTGCTTACTCAATGTTTAGATCTCAGCAGCTAGGGCTTTGGTTTATTTATTTGTTATTTGGTTTATTTATTTATTTATTTTGGTTTATTTATTTATTATTTATAAGGGAAACAAAAGACAAGTTGAAAAAGGAAAAAAAAAAGGAGAAAGTGAAAAGAAAAAGAAGAGAAGAGAAAGGGAAGCCAAAAAGACAATAGAATTATCCTTGTTGACCTGAAGTTTGAATAGATGGCAAAGAAAATATAGTTTAAGAAATATTGTAAGGCATTTGGAAGCTTCATTTCTTTTTTATGCACGTTCCAACTCATCTTTCCCTTTGGGAGTCTTTAAGTCATAAGAGCTCAGAATGACTGCAAATTAGAGTGTCTTGAATTTCTCACCAAGTTTAGTTGGGGGGAGTGGCAATAGGGAAATAAGAATGAAATATTTATAAGTCAGTTCTAGGACCCTTAGAATCGTACTAAGTCCTGGGGAAAAAGCAAAGAACCTCAATAAATATTTGTTGAATGAAACTCAATGAGAATAACAAAGTGTTTGGGAAGCATAGGTGGTGATTGTAAAAAGTACATTCTAAATGAACATAGCAGCAAAATCCTTGATTTAAATTGTGCAAAAAAGCATATGTATTTGTCTTGCCTATTATGTTGGCAGGAGTGGAACTGGGGAAAAATCAACTCTGGAAATATGAGCGAATTTCTTTTTAATTATTTTTGTATTGTTAGGACTGTTATTGGTGGGATGTGAAGTAGTTTGGGCTTAATTATTAATTTGAACAAAAATAAGCGAAAAGATATTTTATATCTTTTCTTGGAGGTATGTTTACAATTGGACATTTCATTAGATATGGCCCTTTCTTTCCTTTGGAATTTTCAGGAGGAAGACCTATGACTTGTAACCACAAAGATAAGTTCTACATAATTCAATCTAAAACTTCTGGCTCATAAAAGAGAATTAGGCACATCATTGCTGATTCTGGGAAGAAACAATACAAAAAGCCATTATACAGAAGAGCCAAATACCTGGAAAACAATTTACTCTTAAATCAAATGATCTGGACTGGATGAATCAAATGGAAAAGACAGTTGCTTGTTTAAAAGTATTAGTGTGTTTCCTTTCCAGGGGAGTCCAGCCCTTAAGAGCACCACTATGCACTGAGAGTCTCTTATTGTAACATTACAGGTGATGTTTGTCAACAGCAAACTTCAGGAAGGCACTAAGTCCTTGGGGAGGATGGTGGCAAGAATAAATATTCAAATGAAAAAAATTATTGAATACTTACTATGTGCTAGAACTTAACACAGTGCCTCCAGTATCTGGCATATACTAGACACAATGTTTATTCATTGATTAATAAGCCATGTACTGCACTAGGATATACAAATAGAAAATAGTTCCTGTTCTCAAAGAGTTCACACTTTAATTGAGGGAGAGAACATAGAAGAAAGTTTAGCCTCAGAACAAATGGAAAAGTTTAGAAATTCAAACAGTTGGTAGAGCAGATTCCAAGATACCTGCTTCATTAGATCAAATAACAGTGTCAAGGATCTAAAGAATGGATAGGCAGGAAAAATGGTGAGCTCCATTGGCCTTTCATGTCCCTGGAAAGAACAGAGATCTTGACTGCCATCTCATCCAAGGGATATGAGTGGTTGAGTAGCAAAAGGGTACCCCAATATTGTTACATTTTCTTTCTAGGCTATCCCAATTGAATACTGAGAGGGCCAAAACAGAAGAGAAAATAAGGAAAGGAAAGAAGAAACAGAGCACCTAGAGGTTTCTGCTATTTTCTCCCAGATGGTTACATGGAGCCTGAGGAAAAGGACCAAGAATGAAGAAAGGCACTTTGCTGGTAGCTCCTGCTGAGCATTCTAAAACTACAGGATGACATTAGTCAGAGTCCTGACAGGAAAGGATGACAACAAGGAAGGAAAGCACTTATTTCATTATTACAAATCCCTGTGATTAATTTCATTCTCCTCTCTTTTTTTGTTTATGAATCTTTTTTTGTGAATCCTGTGTTTCTTCTAAATTTTCTTTGAAGGTAGATTAAAACTGGCTATCCAATATTCAGACCACTTTTGAGTGCTTGCATAAGTGCTTGAAGATATTGGAAAATGAATAAAAATAATGTGAGCCAAGGAAAGATAGATCTTTTAGGAGATATGCTATGCTACAAGACTGGAACTAACCTGTGTGAGCCTAGAACTTGGAGGTACTAAAATATAAATGAGAGAAATGAGTCCAAATATTATTTCCAATAAGAATTACTTCTAATACTTAATAATTACTTCTAATAATAATTACTTCTAATACTAACTAGCTCTGTAATGAAAAGTCATTTAATACCTAGGAGCCTTGATTTACTTATGCATTTAACAGGCAACATTTTACTTCTAGTTTTTAAAGCCTTAGGTTATCATGATCTTTTTTTTTATTAAAGCTTTTTATTTGTATAACATATATATGGGTAGTTCCCCAACATTTATCTTTACAAAGCTTTCCATTACAAGTTTTACCCCCAGTCCCCTCCCCTCCCCTAGATGGCAGGAAGTCCACTACATGTTAATAATGTTGAAATGCTTGAGAAGTTATGCAAGAAAAATCCTATCTACAAGAAAAAAAAAGAATCAGAGAAAGGCAACACAATGCAAGCAGATGTCAATAGAGATCATGAAAATGTTACGTTTTGGTCCATATTTCATTTCCCTCTCTCTGGGTGTATATGGTTTTCTTCAGTGAACAATTGGAACTGGTTTGAGACAATTCTTTGTTGCAGAGAGCCATGTCCATCAGAATTGATCATCAAGTAATACTGTTGTTGCTGTGTATGATGATCTCCTGGTTCTGCTCGTTTCACTCAGCATCAGTTCATGCAAGTCCCTCCAGGCCTCTCTGAAATCGTCCTGCTGGTCGTTTCTTACAGAGCAGGTTATTATGACCTTAAATGAGATCATGTATGCAAATTTCTTTGAAAACAAAAGTAATTATAAAAATACAAATTTAATATTATTTTTATTTTAACCTTTTCTATGAATTTCAATAAAATGACTCCAGGGCCTTTCACTATCTTGCTATTATTCTTCTATATTTAATGTTCTGTAGAACAATTGGATAAAATGAATGCTTTGTAATTGAATAAAAGTATTGAGATGTAAGCTCATCTTCAGTAAGTTCACTAACAGTACCTTTGGGACAAATGCAAAAGGAATGATAAGTGTCCCAATCTTTTTCAGAATGTTTTTTATTTCATCCACTGAGTCTCTATATTTTCAAAGCTTTCCATTCCATGTAATTTGGAGATTGAGTATTTCAGTTACTAACATTCATTAGAAACATTGATATTACATTTTTTGAAATTGATCTGTGTCATTATAGGCATCATTTCTTTTTGTTATAATACTCCATTCAACAAAGTTTGTTTATTAATCTCTCATGGATATTTTGGGAATCAATAGCTACATTATGAAGGAGTTTTTATATATTATTATTATTTATTATAATATTATATTAATTATTATTACATTAATAACTTGTACCAGTCATACAAACAATTGTTTCCATTTTCAAGGAGCTAGAAGGTATTCATACTAAAGTTCCTTCTCCAGTATAACCGAAAGAACAGAATTGTTTAATTAGTAGGAGCTATTAAAAAAAAAGTCCTGAATTGAGAATCAGGAGACCTGCCAGTCCTGGCTCTACTGGCAACTTGGGGGTAATTTGGGACAAGAATTTTAATCTGCCTCAGCCTTCATTTCTTCAATTATAATATTAGTCATGTGAATAAATTGATGTCTAAAGGCTCTTTAAAATTTAAAATTTATTGAATTTGTGATTCCCAAATCATATTTTTCTCATTTGCCTCCATGACAATGAGGAACACATTTTCTATGTTATTCATCAAGTGATAAATATTTTCTTTTTAAAGTGGCATTAACTATAAAATGAGAATAATTTCAAAAATGTTCAAAAATATGTTTTTGTTATGCTTTGTTTTGTTTTGTCTTTCTAAATCGCTCAGGTTACAAGTCAGTCCCACTCTGATTATCTTGGGAGTTTGATCTGCTCTGTTTCTGACCTGATCTAATTTGCTTCTCATTAGATTCTAAGGAGCTCAGCATATTGATGCTGAACTTAGTGTGGACACCCAATCAACATTATCCCTACTATAATTAAGAATCCCTGAACTCAAGAAATTCACCAGTTTCCATCTCCTCAGTAGCAGAAATAATAAGCGAAATCACTGTGTCTACTTTTCCCCCCCAAAGAAAATATAAGTAGAAGACCTTACATACAAATGAAGTGTTATTAAGACAGTCAAAGAATTAGCATTGGGCAGGTAGGAGGAGGTTGGAGGAGACATGATATTCTGATACCTTAGACATGAGTCTAAGAAAAGTTGTTTCACTGAAAATTTTATCCCTCGAATTTCTATTCAGTGAAGTGCCAAGGCAGGCATTATAGGGAGGAGTTACTTAGAAAAAGGAAAAAAGGAAAAGAATAGAAAGCAATTTAAAATGACACATCATTTGATCTGATTTTGTTCATTTTTCTAAGATTTGGGAGGGAATGGGTGATTTTCTGGCCATGTTGAAGATGTGCATTACAAAGACCAGCATGACACTAATCATAAAGCAGGGTCTGTAGGCTATCCAGGCACTGAAGAGGGGACTTTCAGTTCATATGCACCCACACATTTTCCAAGTAGGGGGCATAGATTTCACCACAGACTTTCATTATTATTCATGGGACTCATGGGGTTGAAATCTTATGAGATAGGTTTGAGGGCAAGGTTTCAACTTTTAAGTTACTTCACATCCTACTTTAAAGATTTGAACTTCAAAGTTTTTTTTTCAAACAGTATTTGTTCATTTTTCATTCTACAGAACTTTATTAAATTTATTTGGGGTTTTGCCATGACTGGGTGCTATGAAATGATGATGATGATGATTTCAGATATTTCTTTGGTTTAATATGTATGGATCCTTCTCTATGGGCAAATTCCTTCCACCAATTCAAGTCAGCAACATCTTTTATTTGTAATCTTAGAAACTTGCCTAGGAGCAAGAAAGATCATAATTGCCCATAGTCACATATCTTGTATTTCTCAGAGGGCAACTGTAACCCATGAGGTAACAGATTTTGCTTCATTTGTTATTTTCAAAATGGAAATTTAATATTGAGGGGATTCTTTGATCATGTGAGATTAGTCTGAGTAGTCTTTGCATTCTGATATTCTGATATTCTATTATGGATGATATCATATTTTATTGATTAGGCAGTATTTAATGAAATATACCTGTATATCTTTAAACAACTGCAAAACTATTTTTATTTTATTTTACAGCAAAATATGTTAATTGTGGGAGACCTTAGTGATCTCATTCATTTTAAATTTAAAGAAACAGGAAGGTTACACTAAGATCATTGAGAAAACTATCAAAGACAGGAAAACAACTAATTCTGAGCATTCTGAAACTGAGCTACATAAAGGGCTAGCAGATCTGAAAAGTTTTATTAGTTTTACATAAGGACAAGACTGACATGCAGTCACTGAATCATGTGCAAGCATTGCCTACTGCCAGTACAAATGAAACCTCAGAAGCTCATTTTGGCCATGATGACTCAAGGTTAATGACATGCAATGATGAAAAGGCCTTAATTGGCTTCAAAGACAGAAAGACTGATGAATCAGGAGAGGCAAGGCCTTGGTCTACATACAAAAAGTTTAAGTGGCTGATCCCTCACTCTCTTCTTCCTGATGACTTTCAAATGAAGATAATTACTTTGAGATGTACTGTGCCTGTGTGTTGTGGAGGAGGTGGAACTGGATGCTCCTCTTATCCTGTCCTGGCTGTTTCTTTTAAATTAATTCTTTCCTGCCCTTGGGTAAATAAGAAGCCCAGGCTACTAATGACATTAGGATATCCATCAGAGCCATGCAAAGTTCTCAAGGGAAATCAGAACTGGTGTCAAGAGTCTGCCAGAGAGGTGTGACAGAGGAAGCACCTACCAGTCTTCTGAAGATGACAGCAATATAGGGGGATGTTCATCCCTTGTGAGGGAGAGGAGAGTTGGATAGATGCCCTAAAAAGCCGGCAAGGAGCTACATCTAAAGGAAATCTCAGGGGTGCTCCACAAAGCAAGAAAATGACTTGTGAGCCTAGCAGTCAGTACTACCGTTTGTTCACGCTCTCTATTTATGTGCTTCAGTCCCATTGTATTTGGTACCACTTACCCAAGGGACAATATGTTAAGAGGAAAGTATGTCTCTGGATTGGGGGAGTCTAATTTTGTAAATACTATTCTTGCTATATCTTCTCAGTAGAGAACTTTTCTTGAAAGCTAATATTTTATTGACTAATTGATATTGAAGTTCTGAAGATCTATGCATTCCCCTCACCCACCCAGAACACTATGTGGAGTAGTTTTCTCAATTCTGGTGACCTAATTTTCCTATCCAGTATATATCATAAGAGTGGGCACGGGGGGGTGCTATCAGTATCTCAAATCCTCTAGGTGACTATTTATTTATTTCACTATTACCCATTCTTTAAGAAATGTTCATTAAACCCTTCTATATAAAATCATGTTCTTAGAGCTGGATTAGAAAACAAGATAAATTAGACATGGTCTTTGACCTTGAGGAGTCCCTGATCCTACAGTATGTTCACAGAGAATTCAGAATGGGTATTGATAGAATATGGTTGGAAATGGTAGGAATCAGAAAAGAGGAAAATGGTTTAAAGACAAGAGGGCAACAAAAGCTTTAGCCAGGACAAATTTTGGAGAGTAAATGATGTTGAAAAGAAATTTCTTATCCTATCAGTTATTGCTTACCAAGTTTTGTCAACACTACCTCTACATCATCTTTCACATTTGTTCCCTTTTATCTACTTACACAGATACAATTTTAATTCAATCCTTTAATACATATCCCTTGGACTAGTTTTATTTTCCAATTGGACTCCCTGCTTCCATTTTCTTTCCTTTTCAATCCACAGAACTGCCAAAATGGTGTAAAGCATAAATCTAACCATGTCCCAACCTTACTCAAAAACCTTTACTTCATTCTTTGTTACATCTAGGATAAACTACAAACTCCTTAATCTATCATTTCAAACCTTCTACAAGCTAGATCTTGTCTAATTTCCAACATTATTTCATACTATTCCTTTTCATAAACAATGATATATATTAGCCAATGGGACTATTACTATTTCCCAATCTGGACCTGCTTTTTGTGCTCATCAAAATGAATGGAAAATATGTGTGTGTGTGTGGATAATACCCACCCATACATATGTTTGTATATATGTATATATACATATATATATATAAGTATATATAGGTGAATGTGTATATATACATATGTTTGTGTGATCTATCATGTGCCAAACATCATGCTACCTATTCTTATATAGCTTAAACTTGAAGCTCTTCCTCATTCTGGTTGTCTTTTTCTCGATTATTTGTTTATGTCCTTCCTAAAATATGGTGCATAACAACATAATACTCCATATATGGTCTGGTCAGAGTAGAGAGCAGGAGGAGATACCTAACGTAGGTGATAGATTAGATTAGGAGCCCAAAGGGAAAAATAGTTGGAAGATTGGCACAGGGCCAAAAGGAATCCATAGCATTTCTTTCTTTATGACCTTGGAACATAGTTAGCATTTTATACAATTGCACTGGGTACCAAAGAAAATAATCGTAATGAAGAAATATATAGCAGAGATATGAGTCAAGGTTGTTGTGGAAACCTTGAATTTGAAGAGCCCCAAATTTCAAACTAACATAGCACAGATCTTTGTATGGTATTCAGCAGTCTATTTGTCATATTAGGAAGCAAAGAAGAGTGAGCAGTTGATTGATTGGCACATATCACAACTAATGCTAGTTCTTAATTGAAACTATTTTATAAATCATAAAACATACTTTTTAAAATTATAAAAAAGTCATAAGATAAGATAAAATTTGAAATTAGAGATTTACAGAATGGTTCAAAGATTATTTGAACAAAACTTCTATGGACTCATCTAAAAGGACTCTCTTGTATTTGTCATAGGAGACTTCAAAACACCAGTGTTGTATTTTCTGGTTAAGATAGGTAGAAATAATTCCCCTCTGAGGGATAGTTTTAAAGTCCCAGATCTGATGTAAGGGTTAGAATTCTTCTAAGTTATTTGATTTTGATCCTTCTTGTGTAAGACAACTAAGGTTCTCAGTCAGAGATCTTTCAAGCGTTATTAAGCTCAGAATTTCCAATTTCCTTCAACTCTGTTGTTTGTCTCTATGGCTGCCGGAATCTCTATGGCTATGTAGTCTAACCTTAACTTTGCCTTTTTTGAAATTTCAGCTCAGCCCTGGTTATCTCTCTAAAGTTGATCCTTCCTTTCACATTCCCATTATCTGTTGCTTTCCTTCAAAGCTCTGAAGGCAAGTAATTCAGCCCAATTAATTTCTTCAAAATTTAAAATGAATGCACCTATTGTGATTAGGACACAGTGAAAGGTATGGTTGTGGTGCCTAAAAAAAAATTGGCTCAGAAAGAACAGTCTATTGTTTACTCGTACTGACACTTCATGATTCCATGGACCCTAACACACCAATACTATCTATGGGGTTTTCCTGATAAAGATACTGGTTTTTCAGTTCCCTCTCCAATGGATTAAAGCAAACAACAGTTAAGTGTCTTGTCCAAGGTTATACAAGAGTCTCTGAGGTCAGATTTGAACTCAAATTTTCCCAAGTCCAGAACTCCTTAGATAGAACCTAGGATTCTATTCATTGAACCGCCTAGCTGCCTCCTAAACAGTCTATAGGGTGAATCAAAAATGACTATAGTAATCCACTGTTTAATTAAAACAGTAAAAAAAAAGACTCTACCTTCTGGGATAAGAGCTCATTATTTGATTAAAACCAATGGCAAAACTGGAAAATAGCATGGCAGAAACCAGGCATAGAGCAACATCTCACACTGTATACCGAGATAAGGATAAAATGGGCACATGATTTAGACATAAAAGATGATACCAAAAGCAAATTAGAAAAGTAAGAAATATTTATGTCAAATCTATGGAGAAGGGAAGAATTTCTAAGCAAACAAGAGATAGTGAACATTATGAAATGCAAAGATAATTTTGATTACATTAAATTAGAAGTGTTTTATACAAACAAAACCCATGCAACTAAGATTAGAAAGAAAGCAGAAAGCTAGGAAACAATTCTTATTAACAGTGTTTCTGATAAAAGCTTAAATGTATAAATGTATAGAGAAATGGGCCAAATTTATAAAAATACAAGTCATTCCCCATTTAATAAATAGTAAAAAGATGTGAACAGGAAGTTTTCAGATGAAGAAATTAAAGCTATGTATAGTAGAATGAAAAAAAAATGCTCTGAATGACTATCCATTAGAGAAATGCAAATTAAAAGAACCCTGAGGTATCACCTCACACCTTATCAGATTAGTTAAAATAATAGGAAAAGATAATGATAAATTTTGGAGAAGAGGTGGGAAAACTGGAACATTAATGCATTGTTGGTTGAGTGGATCCAATCATTCTGGAGAGCAATTTGGAATTATGGCCAAAGAGCTATCAAACTGTGCATATCATTTAATCTACTTTTAGGCCTGTGTTTCAAACATATAAAAAAGGGAAAAGGACCCACATGTAATATTTATTGTGGCTCTTTTTGTAATGGCTAAAAATTGCAAATTGAGAGAATGCTTATCAATCAGGGAATGACTGAACTAGCTGTGGCATATGAATGTAGTGGAATGCTATTGTGCTATAAAAAATGAAAAATAGGCTGATTTCAGAAAAAACTTGGAAAGACTTACAAGACTTGATGCTGAGTGAAGTGAGCAGAACCAGGAAAACACTGTACATACTAACATCAATATTGTGTATCATCCACTATGACAGACATCTCTTCTCAGCAATACAATGATCCAAGACAGTTGTAAAAGACTCATGTTGGAAAATGTTCTCCATATCTAGAGAAATAACTGGAATCTGAAGGCAGATTGAAGCCTACTATTTTCACTTGGGTTTTTTATTTTTTTCTTTCTCATGTTTGTTTTTTTTTCCCCTTTTTGCTCTGATTCAGAAATGTAATTAACATGATTGTACATGAGTACATGTATACTCATGTTAGATTGTTAACATGGGGTGAGGGGAGGAAGAAAAATTTAAATTCAAAATCTTATAAAAATGAAGGTTGAAAACTATCCTTAAATGTAATATAAAAAATAAAATACTATTAAGTCAAAGATTTTTTTTAATGCATCCCCAAACCCTTTATGGTCCCCTTTTTATATGATAAAACACAAACTCCAAACAAGGTATTTAAGAACATTTGCAACATTGCTCCTATCTACCTGCCCAATATCATTTCACTCTTCTCTCCTTCATAAATGCTATATTCCATTTTTTTCTTCTCTGCCTCCATAGGTTTGAACATGAAGAGCACCTTGCCTGGAGTATACTCCTTCTTTCTCTCTACTTATTAAAATTATTTTTTCTTTTGAAATATAGCACTATTGATTGTTCCATGAAGCTTTCCCTAGTCCCTCCATCTGGAATTTAGCTTTCCCTTTTCAAATTTTTTCAGAACATTATTGTCTGAATATCTCCTTTGTCTATCTCATAAATGTATATATAAATTCCTCCATTATTCCTATGCACTCTTACCACTTTAACCCCCAGAATTTCTTGAGGTCTAAAACTAATTCAATTATTATCTTTGGATAACCAGTATTTATTATTGGGGCATACCAATACTAGATAGTTAATGTTATTGGATTAAAACTGAAGTATTATTTATAGACAGGTCAGTTGACTTTGTGTCAAGAAGACCTGAGTTCAAGGTTACTAAATTAACACTACAACCTTGGACAAATCATTTGCCCTTCTGAACTTCTAAAGCCTCATCTGTATAATTTGGATAATAAGACTAGCTACCTCAAAGAGTTGTGAGAAAGGACTGAATGCCTTGCAAATCATAAAAAATGGTATAACTTAAGGTAATTCACTTTGCAATTCAAAATACTACTTCAAAAAATCCTAGAATTGTTGTCCTGATAATAAATCTAACTTAAAAATGGTCTGCTGTTTTGCAGAAGGTGTAAAAATCCAGCCTGTTCTTAGCACTCCATGAATATCCTTTATTAACACATTAGTAGGCCAGATAGCCTATTTTCTGCAGGATTAAGTATTTTAAAGAGCTACTCTCACACACACACACACACACACACACACACACACACCAGTTTGGCCTATAGACAAAAAGCTCTCTCTCCCCATCTTCCCTCCCTCCTTTCTTCCTTCTACCTATCCATTCATCTTTCATTATTCCTTGCTTATATTCAGGTCTGAAATTGACCATCACCATTGAAATACAAAAATGACATAAATTTTGAGAACAAGGGTGTTTTTGTTTCTGTTTTGAACTAATATTCTTTCTGAGAACTAGTCTGAACAGGCAGTAAGTTAATCATCATTGCATTGCTATTTAAAATATCTTAAGATATCTTGAGTGTCAAGTATACTGCTTTTAATTCTGTAGGATACTTAATACCTCATCCTTATTTCTAAAAGCAGTTGGTAACTATAGCAAATATTACTACTACTTCCAGTCCCTGCTAAAATAAAATCTTGGCAAGTTAAGGCAACTTTTAATTTCAAATTTACCTTTTGTTGATCTTGAAATGCTTTCATTGTGCGGGGTGTGTGTGTGTGTGTGTGGTGATATTGGTTGTGGTTTGTTTATTTTTCAGCCCAATTAATAAGTTGTGACTTATTTTGGAAAGTTCTGTGCTAGCAAAAGTAAGTTTTGAATATGAAATGCCATGGAAAATCCAGGTGATTCCTGTCACTTGATAGTGTTAGTTTTAAAAATACCCATACAAGTCTTATGGAAATCATAACCTGATTGCTCAGCTTCTCTATTTGCTGTAAACATTCAACCAAAATGCCCTCCAGGACTCAGGAATCTGTCCTGCCCAACCCAGCATGCTTATAATTCCCTGTCACCTGATTCTATTTGTTTCTATCCCTAGGGAAGCAAAACAAGCCATGAAGTAAAAGTCAGCATCCCTGGGTGCTAATCCCAACTCCTATCATTTACCAACTGTGTGACCTTGGGAGCCTCCTGTTCCCCTTCTGTGCCTCCATTTCTTCTTTCATAAAATGATGTTGAATTAGATCACTTCAAAGGCTTTCTTTGAGTTTGAAATCTGTGGGAAATCACTCAGATCTCTTTAATTCCTTTATGTGCCTGCCTGTATGCTCATTGCTCTATCAATTTATTAACATCTTTCTGGAACTCTGTGCCCAGCAATGTCAGAAATATTCCCTCTTTTGTAGTCTTTAAATCATACTTTGCTTGCTTTCTCTCATCTTTTTCAGAGATTCTATTAGCAATGCAGACTGGTTTATTCTATTAGGATAATATATCTTCTGTAAACAGCCTTGGTCTTAGCTTGATAAGGTGCTAAATAAGTTACAGTTGTCTCTCTTTGGATTTTATGGCTTCAGCATTTCTTGGTCACCCTAATTTCTCTGTACTCTAAAGGGTAAATTCCAAACTCCTAGGAGTTTTCCTTTCTTGGGATCTTAGTTTATAAAGTATGAGAGCAGATTAAAAGGGGCAGGAGGGAGAATCATTCATTTATGAAGCATTTAGTAAACAACCACTCTGTACCACAAATTATGTTGGCAACGAGGACCAATATAATACTTCTCCTCAGAAAGCTTTCATTCTTTTGTGGAAGAAGCAACATTTACATAGAGAAGTAAATGCATGAAGTAAACAAAAACAACTTTTAGGACATTGTGCCAGGTGCATTTGTGGATAATTTGGATTGACCCCATTAGACTGTCAAAGAGGCATCTAGGTGGCTCAGTGGATAGGAAATAGCATCTAGGAGGCATCATGTTGGGTCTTGTGTAGGAGCTGGCACCAGAACCTAATCTTTGAATGCACTAGGGTCCAAGAGAGAGAGGTAAAGAAAAAAGAAAAGCATTCCAGACCAACAAGTAGGGCGCAAAATATTGCATAAATCATAAATCATACATTTTGGATTAAAAGTGAACTTAGGGATCTTCTAGTTCCTTCTTTTCACTTGACAGAAAAGTCCAGGGATGTGAAATTCCTTCCCTGCCTGCCCTCACTCCCTCACCCTTTCCCACCCCATCCCAACACACAGGTAATAAGTTGGAGATCTGTGATTAGAACTCAGGCCCACCAAGTTCACATCATCTACCACTTCCTTCAACCTTTTCCGGATTTGACCCCCATATCCAGGACAAATAACTCAGTCAGTTTAGCCGATAAACAGGATGAACGAGCAATTTGGAGGCTCTCCAGTGCTTCCACAGCAGGCCATGGAATTGAACGAGATAGTTTCCAGGGTCCTTCCAATTCTGTAATTCTGTGACTGTGAATGTGGGGCTGATTGCTATCCAGAGTCCCCGAGTTGCTACCGGATGCATCTAGTTTTCCCCTTGGCATAGCAGTCCATTAAAGCATCCTGCATATTTTATCATTTGTACTGAGAGCAGAGGGGGAAAAATCAACATGCTATCCAATTTTAAACTGACCCCACAATAAACCCAGAAAAAGAATGCAAGAGAAAATTGCAGCTTTTCTCATGTAGTAATTAGCTCTTCTGGTGCTCATCCTATTGACAGAGAAAACAATGTTGCTCAAACCTTCATGCTCCTTGAATACTCCTATACTAAGAAACATCGAAGGTGAAGTATATTAATGTGCCAGGGAAATAATTTAAGCTCCCATTAAGAATACCACCTGTATAGCGGGCACATGTGTTCCTGAGAAGTCACTGTTGACTTGTAATTCTGCAAGGCTCAGCTTTTCAACATGAATAGCATTCCTCACTGCAATTAACAAAGCACCCTGGATATCAGATATGATCCAAATGCTTCCTTCTCACTGAGAACTTTGATACAGCCATAGCATTAATTGATTGAAGACTTGGCAACTAGTGAACCAAAATGGGTCTTCAGAAATCCTCAGTAGAGAATTCACTTCTTCATTTATTTGGCAGTTATTTGCTAGAAATGTAAGACACCATCATAGTGACAATAATAATGGTAACTCAAAATTTTCTCTGGTTTTCTACCATTCCCTTGCCCAGTCATCTCTTCCTTTGATGCTTTCTTGTCTTCCCCATTAGCTTAAAGGAAGTTGGACTATCTTTTAAAGTTAGACTATCTTTTTAAAAATGTGTATTCCTTAGCACAGAACCTGACATTTTGTTGCTCATTCATTTCAGTCTTATCCAACTGTTTGCAAATTCATTTTGGTTTTCTTGGTAAAGATACTCTAGTAGTTTGCCATTTCCTTCTCCAGCTCATTTTACAGATGAGGAAACTGAGGTAAGGAGGATTAAGTGACTTGCCTAGGGGCACACAGCTAGTAAATGTCTGACACCAGATTTGAACTCAGGAAAATGAGTATTCCTGACTTCAGGCCTGGGCACTCTCTCCAGTGAGTCACCTAGTTGCCCACCTAGCATTTAGTAAACACAATAAATATTCATTGACTATTTATTGACTACTGACAGTCACTGTAGGAAGCTGAGGTTTCCAACACTCTTTTTTGTATAACAACCCTGTAAGGTAGGCTGCATGAATACTACTATATTCATTTAAAAATGAAGCTCAAAATAATGAAATAATATATCCATATAGCATCATACTCAAGATTTGAATCCGGCTCCTTTGATCATACATTTTTCATTCCATTATACCATGTTGTTTTCACAAAGAAAGTAAGACTTGGATATGAATTTGAAAAATAGATGGGCTAAATGAAGAAGAGAGGGGAACATTTAGGTCTGCTTGAAAATACTCTAACCCTTAAATATTATCCTTACTCTAAGGAGAAAAAAAATTATATGTAGAGTATGAAGGAACCTTCTAAGCCAACGATTCAATTCCATTTTGCAGATGAGAAAATTCAGGCATAAAACTGAGACACAGAAAGTTCAAGTGATATGCCCCTGATTACAAAAGTAGTAAGTGTCTGAGGTGGAATTCAAACCTAGATCCTCGTGGTTCCAAGTCTAAAGCCCAATATATTATGCCATACTGCCTCCTATTCCTTTAAACTCTGGAAGATGTATTCATTCTAAATGTTTTAACTATAACTTCTACATTGTTCAAATCTTTATCTCAGCTACATCTTTTATTTAACATCTGATATCATGTCTTCAGTGGACTTCTTTTGATTTTTCTGCCATGTCCAATTCAGAATTCCTCATCTTCACTATGAAAATGACTCCATTCTTTATTTAAGGAGTTTGTGAGCATAAAGCAAGATAAAATTAGCAAAGTATTTAGCACAGTGCTTGGTACATAGTAAACAGCCAATAAATGCATACTCCTTTTACCACTTCTGCCAATGGCATGGAAATTTTATTGTTAACTCTTGCTTAAAGATGTGGATTCTTCTGTCCTCTCTTGTAAATCATTGCAGCCTACAATTATTTGTCTCTGTTATTCTTGTCCTTTCTTTGTAAATGTCTTATGTAGGGTTCAGAGAGTCATCTTCCTTAAATTCTGCACAAATTCTATAGTGATATATCTCTCCTTTAACTACATGGTCAAGTCCAGAGTCCTCAAAGATATTCTTTTTCTTGTTTTATTTTTCCTAACAAATCTACAATACTGATTATTCAAAAAATTTCTGTACCTTAGCACGTCTTTACAAATGTCTTTACAAAACTTGATGTTAAGAGAAGCAATGGCATACAATAGAACAAATAGCGGATATATTAAAGCAAAAATCAGCAGGAAATTGTGTAGCAGGAAAAAAAAGTTGGTCTTGTTAGAGGTTGAGGAAAAGGAAGGAAAAACAAGTAGAAAGCTTGCATTTTCCACTAATACCCTAATGAAAGTGAAGACCGGGTATACATCTAATTGATACCCAGTGCAAACTTTTGAGAGGACATAGACTACAGTCATTTTGGATGAGTGATCATGGGTGGGTTGGAGTTTTCACTGTTGGGTCCCACTGAAATGATCACAGATCCATTTGAATGCTACCATAATCAAATGTAATGATGTATGAGAAGTACTTTGTAAGCTTTCTATGTTAGAGGTCTGCAATTTTGATTGAAGTATAAAATTGCCACTAAGATATAATACTATAACCCCTCACTATGCTTCTTATACTATTATTTATGTTTTGATGTATCAATATAAATACTGTCTCCGTCGGTATAAGAAGCAGCCTATAAATACCTTCTCATCCTGGAGTAGTTTTGTATGTGTCCTGATAAACATAATTCTGTGGATTTCAATATATTGGAAGTCTTTCTCTATGTCAGAGGCTCTTAACCTTTTTTAAATCATGTACTCCTTATGCAGTCTGGTGAAGCATAACATATTTAGATAATGAAAGGAAATGCTAAAGGAAATGCAAGGAAATTCTCCCATTTAAAGTTCATGGATTTGCTGGTATCTATTCATAGACCTCTTGTGATAACTGGTCTCCATGTTAAGAACCTCTTCTCTGTGTCTTTGAACATTACCATATAATATTTAAACTCTTACTTATTATCCTTCACTTTCAATAAATAACTAATCTTTTTCTGACATACATTTCCAGAGTATTGTCTTTTACCACATTTTATTGGTGAACCAAGTCATTATAGCTATGATGCTACAACTTTCTTCTGCCAACCATACATCTTTCTGTTACCCCTTGAGTTACCTACAACTTTAATTCTTCTAAGATTGTGCTACAATTCAGAGATAAAATATTCACTGGAAGAACTTTAGTGCTAAAAGGATGTATTATTACATCAAGGAATAGCAGGTGATTACTGCAAGCACTGTAGAACCGAAAAGAAGTTGTATGCCACATTCATACTTAATTCTGGACCCAGATAAGTAGGTGGTCCATGAAGCTGCATGAAGGAAAATGGGCTTCCAAACATCATTTATGCTTCCATTCAAGGTTTCTCCTTGACGCCTTCAGAATATGACTCATTTTGCTTCTCAGTGGGATCTCTCTAGGAACCTCAGAATAGAGCTTGTGTTGTGGCTATAAATCTACTCTGGCCAAAACACAAACTGATCAGGTGTCCATAAATAGTCAAAACAATTCTCCTTTCCTTTCTTGTATATCTTGCTGTTCTTTTCCAATGTATGCATTGCAATCGGCCAGACTTACAGTATCTCAGCTGAGGTTCCTCCAGAAGGGAGGGTAAAACAACTCAGGTCAAATGAATCCAGAATTGCCCTGCCAAGTGTAGGGGAGAAGATGGAAAGAACAAATTTTGAGGTTATCTCACATAAAAATAATCAATATAGACATAATCCTTTTGAGCAAGAAGTATATTATAAAGTTCATATTTTATTAGCTATTAAATAATTTATATAGCAAATCTTTTCTGAGTCTTGTGAGGAAAAAAATCACAAAATTTCTCTGGACTTTAGCTTTCAAATCTATAAAATAAAAGCATCGGGTTAAATGAACTCTAAATTCCCTTCTATCTATAAAGCCGTGATCCACTGACTTTAAATCTATAATCCAATATTACTGGAGAGATGCTTTTTGACTTATTAGAAGTCTCACCTCTGATACTTACTATTTCTGTGGGATCTTAGGTAGGTAATTTAATTTCCAAGGATCTCAGTTTACTTCTCTGTGAAATGAGGGAAATGAAATAGATTGCCTCAGAAATCTCCCAACTCTTACTTTATGATCTAATGAAATTGTGGTAAAAATATATAGAAATAGATCAGATTTCTGTGTCCTTCAATCTAGATTTCTTGTACTTTTATACGATGGTAGAATGGTGAATCAAAGTAATTATCCAGGGACATACTTTTCTTACTTAATCATAATTACTTTTTTTAAAAAAGCTAGATCCGATGCTGCCTTTCTTTTCTACATAAAGCTTATAATGATCCTTAAAGAAAATGAGTTTCAAGATGAATGTTCCAGTCATGGATTCCTGTTCTTGTGGTGCTTACCTTGCTATTGAATTGTCTCCTTTTTCTCCCACCAAGTTGAATTTGTTACATATATACCTTTTAAATCTTCATAATTAAACTTGACTCTATTTTGAATCCAAGTGGGTATTTTTTGCTGCTTCTCAGAAATTGTGTTTTCTTTGGGGGAAAAGAACCAAACTTCTCTTACTTCCCCAAAGTATATATCAGCAAGTAGGCATAATTTTTGAATGCTCAAATTATTTGCCAACACAAACTGTGACTAATACCTGCTTAGAAAAGCTACCTTCAACCTTTTGTGTGTCTCTGTTGTGATCCTATCCCAGCAGCCAACAAACTATCGAATTTTCTGTGCTTCCCAGTTAATATTCATGGTCTGTTAAAAAAAATCCTTGAAATAGTGAGTGACTTTATGCTATTTATGTCCTAAAACATTAATGTTGTGAGCAAAAAAAAAATGATAGAAGGAAGAACCACTGAGAGAGTATATGTGTTTTGATAATTTCACATTAAGTACCAGAAATGAGCTTATAGTAGCCATAACCATCCTCAGGATAGACCACTGTCCCTTTGTGAGGAAAGAAAATGTCTTTCCTTAAATGTGGAAGCCAGAACTGAACACAATGTGTTTTGAACAGGACAGAGCACAGTAGAATTACTGACCTCCTTAGTCTTATATATTATGCTTCTGAAAGTTATTGCACAATGATAACACATAGAGATTTCACTAAAATCACCAGATGTGTCTGTCCAACTCTCCTACCTTTTAATGGTAACTATTATCAAGCCAGAGTTCCCTATCTCATTTTTTGTAAATTATATGACTCTATATTTACCACTATTAAATTTGATTTTTAAGGATTTTGTTGCCAAAACATCAGCAGAGGGAAAAATTATCATAAAAACCTGGAGTCTTGGAATTGGGAGTTACCTCAGGGGCCACCAAATCTAATTCAGGTCTGAGTGAGAATTTCCTCTTAATATGCTCAATATTAGCTTAGCTTTAAGAACTTTGAAGGCAAAGATATTGCTTCCTAATGCAGCCCATTTCATTTTGGGATTGCCAACTACTAGAAAAATTCCTTATATTAAAATTATACTTGATGTAAAATATTTCCATCCATTCCTTGTAGTCTTAATGTATAGGATCATGACAAGCTTAATTCCCCTGCTATAAGACTTGAATAAAGATAGTCATCATATCTCATCCTAACTTTACTATTTACCATGCTAAAAAGTGATCAATCAATAAAAGTTTATTAAGCATCTACCATATACTTGCACTGAATTAAATTTTGTAGTTAAAAAAAAAGATAAATTCCAGGACCTCAAGGAATTTAAAAAATATAAGGCAGAGACAACATGCAAAGAGATATGCACAAAACAATCTATGTACAGGACAAATATGAAATAATACAGGGAAAGAACTAGAATTAAAAAAAAAACATTTCCTTCAACTGATCCTTCTATGGCATAATCTAGAGGTCTTTCACCATTCTAGTCAGAGTGTTCTGTTGCTTTACTAATTAAAAATTCCTTTCCTTAGCTGTGTGGCTAGTCTCAATGACACCGAGCTTGTTTTCAAGGGAAGAGTTAGAGAGAGAGAACTAAAAAAAAAAGATGAAGTTCTTTGACAGCAGTATAAAATAATACATAATCAAGAGGCAAGTGGCAAACTAAAAGCAAGTTGTCCTAAAGTTAAAAATACATTTTAAAATGAATGTGTCTCATCTTTTTAGCTTTACCACTTCCTCCAGTGTTGTATCTCACACACACAAGCTGTAAAACTCAGTAACTCAGGGTTTTGATGTTTTCTCTTACTGGGGATAATGATACTTAGTTCTGAGCTTATTGGGGGGGAGGGGGATTCTAAAAGTTAGGAAGTTGACCAACCTCATCAGTAAAATGAGGCTAATAATAGTATCTCCCTTTACAAAAATGTTGCATTACCCTGAATGAAATAACAAACTACTTTGCAAGCATTAAAGTGATATAATGTGATAATATGGCATGCATAATAATAGAGCATTACAATAATAGCAATAACAATTATTTATAGTTCTCATGATTGTTATTACTACAATGACTTGTTATGGCTTGGAAATGACTATGTCTGCAGAGCTCTTCCAGGTATTACTAAGCTGGTAAGTCTTTGATCATAAATCCAGTAATGTATGAGATGGGTTGGACCAGATCATCACTTCCAGCTCTCAAATTCATTTGGTCTCTAATGTCATGGCCAAGCACAGCCGAAGAAACCTGTCCAACAAATTACAAATTAAGAAAATTAATTTTCTTAAACACACTGTTATAATCTTGATTCTAAGACACAAAAAACCATAATGAAGTCATTTCAATTTACTAAGATATTTTGTGGAATGGGAGATGGTATGTGATTTAATTTCATTCCCTGTGATTCTTAGAATCACAGACTCTCTGTCTTCACAATTGAATCTAGATCAACTTGAAGAGGCTCACCACCAGTTTGGTTACAGTCATTAATTTTTTGACAACAACTCTCAGAATCCAACTATTAATTAGTGGGTAGGTTTTGTGGCCTGCCTGTGTAGAGAGAGTAGTCACAAAGATAAAATCAGAAAGACTTGAAACATAATGTCTGTGTTTTATCCTCTAAAGTTCTTTGATGACAGGGACCCTCTGTTGTTCAGTTTTGTATCTAGGGCCTCCACAGATCAAGGCCTAGTCAAGCTTTTCAATATATTCAATAAATATTCATTAAATTATCTATTATGTACAGAAGAGCATGAACTGGTACTGGAGGAGATGTACAGTTTAAATAAAACATCATTGTTGACTACATAGGATTTATTATCAACCAGGATTAAATCTACAGAAACAATTATAAGCATTTCACTAATTATAATTTAAGATAACATATAATCATAACATACAGACTGAAGTTGATCTGAAGGGACCAGGAATTATATTTTGTTTCTAAACCATGTTCTTGTAATCATTAAATTTCCTTGAAATAAAGTAGATTTTTAAAAACAGCTATTTTTATCTAATCCAATCAAGGGTTGCTTTAATACAGTGAGTGAAATCTTGGACTCTATAATAGTGAATGCTAATCCTAATTATAAAGACTTATAGAATCTTAGATTTAGAACGAACCGGAGAAGACATATAGTATAAAACCAAACCTGCAACGAGGATCTTTGTTACAAAAGCTCCAATATCTGGTCACCCAATTTTTTCTTGAACATGCCAAGTGACTGACTTTTCCAACAGAGTTGCTTACATTTATGGATAGCTCTAATTATTAATAAATTCTTTCCTTCTTATTAAATCAAAATTAGACTCCTTGTAACTTACTCCCATCTGTTCCCAGTTCTATTCTGTAGATATAAACAGAACAAATTTTTTCTTCATATGACAGCTCTTCAGACTTGATAATCATTAGCTGTGTTTCCATTAAGTTTTAGCTTTTCCAGATTAAGCATTCAATTTAGTCAATAAACATTATTAATTCCTTCAGATGATGCTTATTTGCCCTTCTTTAGAGACTTCTGGAAAAAACAATCAATGAGCGTTTACTACATGTCTACTATGCCAGGCTCTATGATTGCAATGATAAAATGAAACAGTCTTTCCCCTAAATGAATTTATACTCTAGAAGTACCTCTCTCCATACTTTTTACTTTCCCTTGTCCAGGATGTTTCCAGTGATTTCAAATAATGATACCAAAAGTTTCTTTTTAAAAAGTTAATTTTTTTGTCACAGCATGACATAATTTTTATGAAAGGATAATGATGTTATGTCAGGGTACCACTAGTTTCTAAATGTTGGGAACTACTATCATTGATCTGCTGTCTATAACAACACCGAAGGTTTTTCCTTCTGAAACATCAATAGATGATACAATAATAAATTTAGAAAGATTTGGAGTCATCCTCTTGATTCTAAAATTTGAGAAATTTGAGAAACTTCAAAATGTTTCTAAAATGAAGTATTATGGTTATCTTATTCCTCAGGGAACTCATAACTCAAAAGTCATGTGTCAGAAGTGTTTTAGAAGATTTTTTTAGCAAAAGCATATCCACTAGTGAATATAAAGGCATCTTTCAATGATTAAGGAAACTAAAGTATATAAGTTAAAATTCTAAGTATTCATTTACATTATACACAGATGATATACACAAAATATGAAAAATACAAGAGAATGGGATACATTTGTACTGATATCAATGAAGTTTTCTTGAAAAAGAAAATGATGGGGACTTATATATATATTTTTAATTTATATTAAAGCTTTTTATTAACAAAGCATATGCATGGGTGATTTTTCAATATTGACCCTTGCAAAACTTTCTGTTCTAAATTTTCCCCTCTTTCCCCCCACCCTCTTCCCTAGATAGCAGGTAGTCCAATACATGTTAAATATGCTAAAATACATATTAAATTCAATAAATGTATACATATTTATAGAGTTATCTTGCTACATAAGAAAAATCAGATCAAGAAGGAAGAGGAAAAAACCTGAGAAAGAAAAAAAAATACAAGCAAACAACAATAGAATGAGTGAAAATGCTATGTTGTGGTCCACACTCAGTCCCTCAGTCCAGGCTCTCTTCATCACTGAACAATTGGAACTGCTTTGAAACATCTCATTGTTGAAGAGAACCATGCCCATTACAATTGATCATCATATAGTTTTGTTGCTGCGTATAATGATCTCCTGGTTCTGCTCATTTCAATCAGTTCATGCAAGTCTCTCCAGGCCTCTCTGAAGTCATCCTGCTGGTCGTTTCTTACAGAACAATAATATTCCATAACATTCATATACCATAATTTATTCAGTCATTCTCCAATTGATAGGCATCCATTTTTTTCCATTTTCTAGCCACTACAAAAAGGGCTGCCACAAACATTCTTGCACAAGTGGGTCCCTTTCCCTCCTTTAAGATCTTTTGGGGATATAGGCCCAATAGAAACACTGCTGGGTCAAAGGGTATGCACAGTTCGATAACTTTTTTGGGCATAGTTCCAAATTGCTCTCCAGAATGGTTGGATCCATTCACAATTCCACCAACAATGTATCAGTGGGGGATTTATATTTTCATGATTTTTCTATGTCTCCTAAAATTTAGGTATAGAGATAAAAATCTAAATAAGTAATCGAATTAGTTGGGAGGTAACTACTTGGATTTTTATTGTATAATATTTACACATCAAAAGAGAGTTGACTTTACTTTTATGTGTAGTCCCTCTACTGATACATATTAGCATCCTGCTAGTCCTTAGCACTTAGATCTCAAGATCTTTTTGAGTTGCAATGCTCTGAAATCTTGTGACCAGTGAATAAAGGTTGTAATAAGTTTCTCAAATAATAAACACATACCTAATTCCTAAGCTTATATGAGAAGCCTAAGAAGGTGGTAGGACCTCCATACCATCCAAGAAATTTTTTTTTTTTTTTGCTTTTTGCTGAGGCAATTGAGGTTAAGTGACTTGCCCAGGGTCACACAGCTAGGAAGTGTCTGAGACCAGATTTGAACTCAGGTCCTCCTGACTTCAGGGCTGGTGCTCTAACCACTGCGCCACCTAGCTGCCCCCATCCAAGAAAATTTTAAAAATTAATTTAAAGAAAATTGAATATTATGGATCACTCATAGGAGAGATAACAGAAAGAGAATAGTAGATTTTGGAAATTTATATCTTAAATTGTATGGACACAATCATAGATTAAGCAGTAATTTTAATTTATTACATTTGAGGTACTACATAAATGAAGAAAGCTATATTGATTTACTCCATAATGTTCAATTTGTATGCAATTCAACATGACTAATTGGGAAGATTGGAAAAAGTAGTAAGTATAAATTAGTAAAAATTAAAGACTGCGAATATTGTATAGCATAGTTTTATTATTTAAAGCATATGTAATAACATTCAATTAAATTAGCAAGATGTCACCTAGAAATATCCCTGCTTTAATTATTTGTAATTAGCACACCAGAGCACACATTTAAGCAGTACTTCTTTTTTTAAATATTACAATGAGATTGATTATATGAAGAAAGAAGCTTCTAAGATGAATGAAAACAGTTTATTCTTTGAATAGGTGGTGATTCCCCCTGAATTTATCTTTACACAATATACTTGAGGTTCTAGTTCATGTGACCAACAAGCAGTTCCAATCACTTTTTCCAGTCCCCACTCACTACCCAAAAATAAATAAATAAATAAAAGTCCAATTTAAGAGTTATACTTTAGAAATAGAACAAGTCCAACTGAATCCATGCCAGAAGGAAAAAAGGCCAATAAAATGTTTTTTTTCTTTTTGTTTCCTTTCTTTCTTTCATTCTTTCTTTTTCTTTCTTTTTTTTTTAACAAAAAAGTCTTATTATTAACAAGGAGAAAGGTATTTCATAATATATTCACTCCTTTTCCCTCCTCTGTCAGCCTTCAGGCTTTGATATGGTTCAAAAAACAACTCACAGGCTTGCACTTTGGAAACACCTCCACCCAAGATTTTCTTGTTACCTTTCAACTCCAGGTAGTAGCCTGTCTTTTTGTCTAGCAACATTTCACAATGGACCTTAAATCTGCCCAGACACCTGAGGAGGGAAAGTTATGAAGGGGTAGCACCTAGTTTAGGGAGTGCCAAAGTGGCAGAAAATCTTCCTAAATAACTCTATTCACCCTTCCTCAACTCTGAAAATTGCAGGGGTGATAAAGTCCAGTAAGAGAACTAAGAATGGAAAGAAGTAGAACAGTGGACAGAAGAACGAGAACTGGAATTCAGCAAGGACCAAGAACTGTCCTCCTAGAACCTACTTGTGAGAGGGATTGAGGCCAGTGAATAATATATCTACCAACAATGGAATATATGAGACAAACTTATTGTCTAAAATAGGAAGAAAAGAAGAAAGGATGTAAATCCACCTTCAAGAATGAAGTAGTCAGAAAATGGGTGGTTAGAATATGAGGGGAAAAGGTTTAGAAGCACCAAACATTCAAGAAAAAAGAATTCAGTTAAAAATACATAGATTGAACTCTATGTATACTATGTAGTATATTCTAGGTAGTATAAGTACATAAATCTCTAGAAAATAAACTGAAATTATAACATGAGTACTAAAAATACACATCCAAAGCTGTCAAAATAAGTATTAAAAGACCAAGAGAATTTAATTTATAATTGATAATATACAGAATTGGATTATCAAGAAAGAATAAAACACAGCAGGAAATTCCTTAATAATTCAAAAGAGAATCAGAATCATGAGAAAAGTAGAAGGGGAGAAACGAGAAATGGTAAAACTTAAAAAAAAACCTTAAATACATATTGGTTAGACTTTCCAAAGAAATAAAGGAAAAAAAAAAAGAACAAAAGAGACAATCTGAAGGAAGAAAATACAAAGCAATAATGTTAAAAAAACACATGATTTCTTATATAAGCAAAAAACAATGATCTCAAAGAGAGTGCACAATCTACTTAAGGATAATAGAAAATGACAAATCAAAAAATTGTACTATAATGTAAGAAATAACATGAGAAAATTGCCTACAATTTCTAAATACAGAAAACAAAGTATAAAGTCAAAACAATCCACAATTTGCATCCAGAAAATACAACAACAAAAGACTGTTTCAAACTCCAAGGTGCATAGTGGTTAATGTATATAATTCCAATTATTAAAGAAGAATTTTGCTTTTAAATAGATTAAAAAAAACAACCAAAGCAAAAGATATTTGAATAACATTATTCTGTCATCTACTAGAAACTATAGAAGCCATACTTAAATAATGAGCCAAAGTAGACTACAGCTCATTCCTCATTTGAATAAGTAAAGACTGAATAGTAATACTTGAATGAATAAAGTTTTATTGTTAACTAATAAAAATGTGAAAAATTTGTCATTATGGACAGATAAAATAAGGATCAAGTGAAAAACAAATGAAGATGAAATGAGATAATAATTGTAAAGCACTTAGCCTAATACCTGCTCTATAGTAGGTGCTATATGCAAATGTTAGCCATAATAAATTATAAATAAATCCATTCACTAGTTATCATACAAATATATTTTAAATCAAGATCAAATTCAGGGTCTGATTAGCTATGGAAAAACCATAATAAATGTGTACTAATACATGAAGTCTTTGAAATAATCATAATATTTAGATTTTAGATAGAACTTTATAATTTTCCAAGAATTTTATGCTTTTTATGCATTTTATAAATATTCTACATATCTATCCTCACAACGAGCATGGGAAGTAGATGCTGATATTAACCTCATGTTACAGATGGGAAAATTGCAAAAAACAGGGATTAAGTAATTTTTGTCATCTCACATAATACACACCACTAAGTAGGTTATCTAAGGTTATCTAAGATCTGAATTCAGATCCTCCACATTCAAAATCTAGAACTCTATTCATAGTTCTGCCTTTTAAAATTTTACCATTTATTATTTTGTCACCTTTTAAAATTTTACCTTTTACTTTAGATACTTCAGTCATATATGGCAATATATTAAAATTAAACAATATATTTTGGTAAGAGAGAAGAAGAGATTTTTTTTTTTTGGTATGTGGCGGGGTGTGGATGTGGGTGTGTTTGCTTTTATTTTTTGGAGGAGCTCATAACTTCATTACTATAGGAATTTTCTGGTAAAGAAGCTCCTACTATCAACAAAAATCAGGACCTATTGCACAAACTTTGAGTCTTAGAGAGTAAGTAATTAAATTAACATAAGATTAAATATGAGTAGTTCCTGGAATGGTCCAGATTTATTTGCTGAATAGCTAAAATGTATAATTAAGGTAAAAAAAGATTCTCCAAGATGTGTCAAAATGGAAACTGAAATGTGATACTCTCCTAACAGAGATTTTCAATCTAGGAATCAACACAACCTGAAGTTGACTGTAATAGAGCAGTTGGATAATGATGCTAGTTGAGAATTTCTAAGAGGGTTATTATTTACTGTTCTCGTTCCTTGGGAGAAAAAAATACAGTTGCTTTCTCTTTTTCATGAGCAATTTTTTTTAAAAGTATGAGTCACCACCGCCCTTCTATTCAGATCTAAAGAGGAACTGCAAGGAAAAGATACAAATAAGATATAATGTAAATATAGTACATAGCAGATAGTCAATAGATTCACAGAATAACAATTTTGGCTTCAGGGATAGAAGGGATCTCAGTGTCTAACCTGAAAAAGAACCTACTACTTTTCTAGATATCTATCCTACTTTTGGAAGTCTCCTTTAAAATTTATACTTGACATCAAGCCTAAACTTATCTATTGCGTCTTCTACCTATTGTTCCTTTTTCTGACTATTAATATCAAACAGAGCAAGTCTAATCACTTTTTCATTTGACAGACCTTCAATTATATCAAAAACCATGGCCAATCCTCAACCAGAATCTTTTTTGCTCCAGAGAACTTATACCTCCATGTCATACTTAATTAGAATAAACTGAAAATCTTTCATCATTCTGGTACTCTCTTTTGGATACTCTTCAGTTTGTCAATATACTTCCTAAAATGTAGTATCTAGAACACAATGCTTAAGGATTATCCCTCCCTTATTTCAGAAAGCCAAGCCGCTCATTATAGCACCAATTTATATTCATGCTTTCCACAATGTATCACATCACTGCCTAATATTGAACTTGGAGTCAGAATACTAAGATTATTTTTTTTTACACAAACTAAGTATAAATATTTCTTTTCCCTACTTAGCTCTTTCAATGGGTCTGTGATCTAATTAATTTGAGTACTCCTCCATTAATAAAAAAGAACACCTTTTTTACCTGCTTAAAATCCTCCACAAAATTCTACCCAATGTGCTCAGAACTTCTGTTTAGGTGTCTTAACATTTCACAAAAACCAGTGATGCACACTGCCTCATGAATACTATATAACTGGGCCACTTCCTTCCTGGTCATTCATCTTAGGAATTATATTATTTATATGGCTTCCCTCATGTATTTATTCCACTCAGTCATCAGATGGTGGTTCATAAAGCACAGATTTGACCATATAATATCCCTACTGAATAAAATCTAGTAGCTTCCTATCACCTACAAGATAAAATTTAAAATTCTTTGATTACCTTTTAAAGACCTTCATAATCTTTCCCTTTCCTGCATTTTCCAGTCTTTCTATACTTTACATCCCTTCACCTATTTTGACACTGGCTTCATCTCCCAGCTTCAGATGGGAAGCTTTCACACATGTTAGTTTCTTCCTCTCATCTCTACTTTTGATTTCCCTGGTTTCCTTCAAGCCTTAGTTAAAGTTTAACCTTTTGTTTGAAGCCTTTCCTGATCCTCCTTAACCTTGGTGTATTTCATCTGAAGTTATTTCTGTGTGTGTGTGTGTGTGTGTGTGTGTGTGTGTGTGTGCACTAAAGAAATTTTTCCCATGACTAGCATCACTGGGAAACATATTTCTATAACAAGATGGACCTGTGAAATTAGTAAAGATGCGATGAATTTATAGATAGAAGCACACGAGGATTAACTTTTAATCAACTGGAATTTGTGACTAGCTAACACCAGGTATTCCACCAAATCTTTTGGATATCATTGTCTTTGCTAAATTGCTACTCATCCTTTGAAGCTCAATCAAATGCTACAGTACCCTGACCTTCCCATCAATCACAATCTGCTCTTTTAGATATCTTCTCACATATCACATTATTTTGTAATTCTCTATGCACTGATATGCAATTTCATATTGTTTATGTTGATGTCTTGACCTAAAATGACAGCAAAATATCTTTCTCTGGGGTCTCAAGAAAAAAAATTCACACTTACTTAGGAAACTTTTTTCTGCATTTCTGTCTTATTCCCAGGATACAGAAACCTTGTCCTAAGTCCCAGGCTTTGAGTCCCTCTCCAAATCCTCTAAGATACCCTCTTCTTTGCTTTATAAGTAAGGAATCATTGACTACTAAGCTGTTGGCCCATTCTGTTCCATGCTGAATGCCTAATTCTGGTCTTTCTCTACTGTCATGGAAGAGGTTTCTGAATTAGAAGTACCTCCTCCAAGCAATTTGGAACTCAGGCCAAAGGACTACAAAATTGAGTATACCCTTTGGTCCAGCGGGGCCACTACTGAGTCTTTATCCCAAAGAGATCATAAAAGATGGAAGATGATGCGCTTGTACAAAAATATTTGTCTTTATGCGGTGGCAGAGAATTAGAAAATGAGTAGATACCCATCAATTGGGGAATGACTGAACAAGTTATGGCATATAAAAGTAATAGAATATTAATGTTCTATTTTTTAAAATAATGAATAGATTTATTTTTTAAAAACCTGGAAAGATTTACATGAACTAATGCTGAGTGAGGCAAACAGAACCAAGAAAACATTATACACAATATCAACAAGATTGTGTGATGATCAACTATGACAGACTTGTTTCTTCTCAGCAATTCAATGATCCAAGGCAATCCCAATAAAGTTTGAATGGAAAACACTATCCACATCCAGAAAGAGAACTATAAAGACTGAATGTGGATCAATGCACACTATTTAATCTTTTATTTTCTTATGATTTTTTTCCTTTTGTTCTGATTTTTTTCTCTCCCAACCTGTCATAAAGAAATATGTAAAAAATGAATGTACTTGTATAGCTTTAAAAAAAAATAAAAGAAATACCCTGGAGCATATAGTCTCCCTCTGTCTAGCTGGTTCTTCCTAGAATCTTCATCTTAAGGAGAATGACCAAGCTCATCATGCCTTTATCTTCTCTCTGTACTTATGACTTAGGAATTTTTTTAGCACAATCCCTATTCCACCATTCTTTATGTCTCCCATTTGTGTATTATTTTCATTTCCACTAAAAAAAACCATATCCAGTTTTGATATTGAACCATTTCACAATGCCAAGGACTCAGTTTCAAGAGCATCCTTATCCAGTTCCATAGTAGTTGTGACACTGGGCAGGTTTCTTAAACTTCTGTTTTCCTCAGTTTCCTCAAATGTAAAATGGGGATAATTATAGCTCCTATGTTGTGAAGATTAAATGAGATATTTTGTAAAGAGATTAGTTCTTTGCTAATGTAAGCTCCTTGAGAGTAGGAGTCATCTTTCTGCTGAAATCTGCATTTTAACACAATGTTTGGCAAATAATGATCAAATTGCAAATTCCATAAAATCAGGAGCCCTGCCTTAGCTAAACTCTCTATATATCACCCTAAAACTTTAGGATTCCATAAAAGTGTTTAAATGTTAATAAAATTTAATAATGTATTCATGAAAGAACAAGAAAGTTTTTTGTAAATTATGCGTGTAATTTTTAAAATGCAAGTAGATGGTTCAGTGGATAGAGTGCTGAGCCTAGAAAAGTTCAAATCTTACTGACTGTGGAACTCTGGGCAAATCACTTTACCTGGAGAAGGAAATGGCAAAACACTGCAGTATCTCTGCCAGGAAAACCTCAAATGGGGGCTACAAAGAGTTGAACACGACTGAAACTACTAAATAATAACAAAACTGTAAAATGACATCACAGAAATACAGTCTGGAAGTAGTTTAAAATTAACAACTTTAAATCTTTTGTTTTATTTGACTGTAACAGCTCTGTGAGAAAACAGTATAAACATGACTACATTATTTTAGGTGAGCAGTATGAAACTCACAAAGATGAACTGACTTGCCTAAAGTTATGGATTTCATAAGTGGCATTGCTGGGACTTAGAATTTCAGGGTTTTTTTTTTAGCTCTTTCACTTTAATATATTTTGGATACAAATATGAAAAATTGTTACTTTTATTATACTTTAATATGTGAAAATCAGTCTATGTCTTCATAAATAATGAGTCTACAAGGTAGGTTTTATTGTCATTACATTATCTCCATTTTAAGGATAAAGAAACTAAGGCTTAGGAAAATTTTAAGTGACTTTCCAGGAGTCACATAGCTACCATTTGAGGTAAGATTTGAAACCAGTCCTTTCTCATCCAAATCTGGATCTCTATCTGCCATGCACTATACTTTATATAATATTTTGTATTTTCCATCAATTATAAGCAGCTGCTTCTTACATCCTGCCTCACTTTTTAGAAGCTGGTCCAGATATGGGGAAAACAGAGACCATTCCTTGGTCCTCACGGCTCAAGATAGAGAAAAATCTAGGTTTGCTCACATTCAGGGATAATTGTTTTCTAATCTTGGCCTGTAATGTCTTCTTCAATGGCCTGGGGAGAGGAATCAGATGAGCACTGACAAAGGCACAAACCATCTGCTTTCTGGAGACCCTATGTTTCCATAAGAACATATGAGGAGTGGCTATTTTATTCCTGACAACAGTTCCCTCCTATTCCACCACAGGCTTTCCTTGTAGCTTCTCTGTTTCATCTTTCCCTGTATGCATATATTAATTTATCAGTACATACTACTATTATAAGTTCTTTGCATTTGATCCATTTTTTTATGAAAGGAAGAAAAATCAACATTTATTAAGTGTCTAATGTGTGTCAGGCACATTAGCAAAGAGCTAGGTAAACTCTTTACAAATATCTCATTTAGTCTTCACAACGTAGAAACTATAATTATCCCCATTTTACATTTGAAGAAACTGAGGAAAAGAGAAGTTTTAGAAACTTGCTCAGTGTCACAATTACTGTGGAACTGGATAAGGATGCTCTTGAAACTGAAGTCCTTGACATTGTGAAATGGCTCAACATCAGAAATGGATATGGTTTTATCAGTGGAAATGAAAATAATGAAGCATCACTATATGCTTTTCTACTTAAGCCCAAGGATCTTGAAGATTTTCCTTTTGACTTGAAGCTAAAGCTTATATTTTGTCTTTTCCCATTGGAAAGTCTCTACTCTCATTCTTGAGAGTAAAGACTATTTATTTACACTTCTCTTCATACATCCCCAGCACACACAAAAAATCCTGCTGTCCATAAGTACAATGTAAATGATTTTCTGTCGTTCATTCTCTAATAGTTATATAAATTGCTTTTTTATTTAAAAAGAGATGAATAATTCATTAGACTAAGATCTTCAATTTTATAAGAGCAACAGAAGCATCAATAAAGTACCAGTTTTTTTCAATAATCCTACAAAGCTCTAAGATGAATGATTATTCAAAGTAGACAGGAAATATAATATGGATGATGTTGTATGGGTCCAAATTCCCAATATTTCATTTTTAATGATCCTATCATATTATTGCTATTATATTCAGACTGAATAACTTGCCCCAGTTTGGGAAAGGTTAAATGATATTCAAAATGGACTAGAGCAATAAATACAAAATATTATCTAAATTCATGTATGGAAAAGAAAAACGTTTAACATGTTCTCCTAAATTAACATACTCTTTACTTAGCACAAGTCAAGGACACCAAAACATGAGAAAAGTTTTGTAAGTACTTCCTGCAAAAGGCTGGTGATAGCAATATTTATTTTAGTAGCAAGAAAAAATCAATCTCATCAAGTGCGAAGAATCCTATCATAAATGTTTTTGCTATGTCATAGATATTCACAGTAATCTAAGTAAATAATAATTAACATGAAATAATCTGTGAAACACTGCTGTAAAAATACAAGATAATCACCACAACTTAATTCTCAAAAGGACATGACTTAGAAGTAAGCCACAGATTAAAAAACAACGTTCCATTAACAAGTGTTTCACATAAATATGTCATTTTCTTCTCCTTTTATCTTTTTTTGTTCTTCCCTACACAAAATATTGTGTTCCACTTGCATGCCTTTGCATGGATTGTACCCTGTGCTTGACAAACTATTCTTCCTCAATTCCATGCCTTAAAATCTCTGTTTACCTTCAAAACTTATGTAAAGGGACACTTTTTACAAGAGATTTTTCCTGATTCCCATAATTGTCAGTGACACGCTGTGGAAATTTATACTTACTTTGTATAGTCAATTTAATGTCAGCATTATATCAGTTTCTTGAGGAAGAAGACCATTTTGTTTTGGTTTATGCATATTACATGTCTAGCACATAGTGGGCCCTTAATAAATGCTCATTGCATTGCAATGTTTTAAATTCCATTAACTTCAGCAGGCTAGGTTTAATGTAGTCTGAGAATATGGTAATAATATAAATATTGTTACAGACAGAGTAGTTCTCTGTATTTCTTATTGGTAATAAATACTCAGATATACAGGTAAAGATACTAAAATAACTTGATGGGTTTGTGGTCTTATTTCAGAAGTTTACTCCAATGATTCAAATTGTGATTGATTCATCCCTGCCCATATTTTTGTGACTTTTGTCCAATTTGTCCTGAAAGTTCACTATGTGGGTAGATGGGAGGACAGTCAATGAAGCGTCCTTCTAGGGTGCCAATGGAACTCCCTCAATCTCTCTGTATGACCCACCCATCTTCCCTTCCTCAGTGATATTCCTTACTCGTCTTCTCTTTTGGATTTCTTCAGTCATTATATATGATAGGTTGTTCATAACACATGAGTTTTGCTACTGTCCTCCCTATTTATTTTTAGGTAGGTTTTGATGCCATACTTCAGCATTAGTTAAAATGTTAATATTGAGAAGATGAGCTTTCACTGTTATGGGAAGCATGGGGTAAGTAATGCTTTGTGGTTTTCTGAAAACAATCCAACCTTCTTTCTTTCTCCTTTTGAACTCTGGGCACAGTTCACTTCCAGTATGCACTCTCTCTCCTGAATATACATACCATTAGGCAAATTCTGCAGATTGTCTATTTGGTTATATGTTGAAATCTAGGCAAAGGAAGATATACTAATTTATTTTATTTTTTCAACATGAATATATAAACCAAACTCCTTTGGGTGATTACAGATATTTGATAAATATTCAATAAGCATTTTGGGAAGAGAAGGGAGGGGAAGGAAAAAAATACAATGAAATTTACATATGAAATAAATGGTTTAAAATTTTTCAGAATGACATTTAGTAGAACTTTTTTCACCTTAGATATTTACAAAGTCAGGAAATTTTATTTAATTTTCTTGTAAATTATTCAGAATAATTATATATATTACATATATATGTATATGTATATGTGTGTGTGTGTGTACTCCAACTTTCTAGGTAGAGGTAGTTAGATGGTAGAGTAAATTAAGTAGTGAGCCTGGAGTCACAAAGATTTGAGTTCAAACCCAGCTTCAAACACCTGGGGTATGACATTAGCAAACACCTGGGGTATGACATTAGGCAAGCCTCTTAAAACCTCTGTTTTACTGTTTCCTCAAATGTAAAATGGGGTAGCTCAAAGGGCTGTTGTGAATACCAGATAGCTAATATTTGTAAAGAGATAGCAGAATGCCTGACACTTATTAGTAACTTAATAAATGTTGATTTTCTTGCTTTCATTAAAAAATGAGTCAAATGCAAAGCACTTATAATATTAGAATGTATAGATAAATGTATGTATGAACACAGGGGAAAATGAGACAGAGAAGAAGGGAGGAAACATCCAAGTATTTACTTTGGTAAAAAACATTCTTTTTTATTTTTTGTTTTCTTGCCCTTAATTTTCAGTCTAAATAATAAAGGATAAAAATTGAATTGACGTTATGAAAACAGGCAGATAGATAAGTAGCAAAGATTTTTGAAAAAATGTCTGAAATTTTATTTTACAATATTATAATTGCTTTGTTTCAAACACCTATAATATTTACAACATATATATCCGAATCAAATTTTAATTGCTCACAAAAAGTTAAAGTTAAATTTTTCATGATTTCTTTGATGCCTTTAAGGAACTAGATAATTAAAGAATACTGCCTAACTAGAAGGAACATATGTAAATTAGATTTCAATATAGTCACAAGTTCTACATTATTACAATGCCTCAGAGCTCATGCCAGATTTTACATTCTGAAATATTATTAAACTACCTCCTTTTAATACAATTGCTTGGTTAGTTGCTTTAGAATTTGTCAAACAATTCTGAGAGAATTAATTTCATTAATTTTACTATATGAGTCTTTCATTTATCTGGAACCCAAACAACCACATAGCTAAAATAATCAAAATTTCACACAACACTTAAAATCATATAATTCAAAGACTAGAAGAAGGCATCAAAGTTATCTAGTTTAAGACTCCTATCCCATTCTCCTTGCCTCCCATTTTTACAGAAGAGGAAATTCAAACCTAAGGGACTGAATGACTCAGTTATTCACATAGCTAATTAGTGACAAGAGTCCAAAGGCTCAGCTCCTAAAACACAAAATGAAAATAGTTATTCATAATAGTGATCTTCAAACACTATAAACCTGAATGGTCAAGGGAAAGTTAATATTCCTTGCCCTCATCAGAGAAAGTGCTGTGCTCTATGAGCAAAGCAGAAATGAATTAGTTCAGAAGAAACACAAATGTGCAAAGTTAGAGATGCTAATCCAAATGTTCATGAGGACTATTTGTGTCTGACCTGTGACAGAGCATTCCAAGCTCTATTAATCAGACATACTGTAACTCAACTCTAACATAGTAATGTCATTTTGGTTCTTTTCGAGAATAAAGGACAACAACCAACCAATCAGATTTATATATATTTGAAATCAAGAAATTCATGTATTGAAGATAAGCCAATTTAGGAAACAATGTATTTAATTAACCAAAATATCTAATTAAACTAGTCTGAATAAAGAGAAATTCACTGTAAATAGTACAACTTTTTGCTATTATCAAAAATCGCATAATGGTCCACATGTTTAATTTGAGGTTCTTGAGAAACACATACCTGGCATATATCACTTCATCCAAATGCCTATTTATCTCCCCCTGCCTCTTGTATCTAAAACTAATAAGCATACCTGATCATAGAAAGAAATAGATAATGGGAAAGAACTATGACAAGAGAACTCATAAGAATAAAGGTTAATTTCTATCTTTTTTGAATTTCTAAAATGACCAAGAAAATTACATAGAGCTAACTATACTCTCTTTAGAAATGTGTTTATTTCTTATTCTCAGATACATATAAATTTTCCAAGTCTACTACAATTATATGAACAGCATCCCATCTGTGATCCACATTTCCAAGTTTGCTGTAGCTCTTTGCTCACAGTTTGAATAGGAATTTTTAATAAATTTCAATAAATGTTGCATATATTTTTCATTGTCTGTGATTCTGTATAATCTCTATTTGATATCCTCCTTTCTCTCCCCTTCTGCCTCTTCACCCTTCCTCAATAACTTTAAATTTTGAAAAGTCACCCAGGATTATGGATTTAGACCTAGAAATAATCCTTGGACTACCTAATTCAACTTTTTATTTTATAGATGAATATAAAGCATCCCAGAGGAGTTAGCAAAGCAGCAAAGTAGCAAAGCCAGAATTGGGACCAAGATATTTGCATTGCATCATAGCAAATCGGCTTTCTTGAGGGTTTCAATGAAATTAGTAAAAAATCTTTAGTAAAATATAATCTCCAAAAGGGTAAAAAAATGTTTTAGTTTTGTCACTGCATCCCAAACTACTAAAATAATGCCATATCTGTAATAGAGAAATAATACATGATCACTGCCTGAATACTATCTGCAAAGGGGAACAATTAAATGATTTTGCTAATGTGATGGGCAAGAAAGACAATGGATATGTAGTCAGAAGGTGTGTATTTGAGACACTTTCTAATTTTTTGTTATTGGGTCACTTATCTTTCTGATGCTTTCAGAGTTTCAGTTTCCTCATTTGTAAAGGGGCAGCCTACCTCTCTGGGATGCTTTCAAAAAATCTTTTGGAAACTTAAAGTTTTGAAAATATTAATTCTAATGAATTCATAGGGGCGCTAAGGACAGAAACAATTTTTGTAAAAAATATTTTTGGAGAGGCAGCTAGGTGGCACAGTGGATAGAGCACCAGCTCTGAAGTCAGGAGGACCTGAGTTCAAATCTGGTCTCAGACACTTAACATTCCCTAGTTGTGTGACCCTGAACAAGTTATTTAACATCAATTGCCTCAGCAAAAAGCAAAAAAAATTGGGGAGGCAGCTAGTTGGTAGAGTGAATAGAGAACCAGCCGTGAAGTCAGGAGGACCTGAGTTCAAATTTGAACTCAGACACTTAACACTTCCTGGCTGTGTGACCCTGGGAGAGTCACTTAGCCCTAATAGCATTAGCAAAAACAATAAAATAATAATAAAATATATTTTTAAATTGGATCTTCCTTCTATCTAGAATAAGCATTATATTTTTTTAGTAGGAAGAGCTAAATATATGCTGAATAATATTGTATTGCTTTAAAAAGAAAAAAAATTGTCTTTTATATAAGCCTTTCCAGGAAATCTTCAGCAGCAGAGACAAATATCTTTGGTGAAGACAGGTCTGTCTGTCAGTAGACTGTTACACAAAGTAATCTCTGTAGATGAATCTGACAGAGCCCTGTAAAATTTTGATATGCTTATGAGAACTTTATCTGAGGACAGCCTTCAAGATAGTATTTTACTTTCTCAAGTCAAAAGCTTTCTTAAGATCAACAAACAACAAGCACAGCAGGATCTTATAGTTTTAAAAAATTTCCATCAATTGTGACTGTGAAGATATGCAGAGAATATGAAGAGAATTAACTGATAAATCATGTCTGTTCCCTCCTCATTTTAATCTAAAATGTCCTTCCTGTGGATATAGATGATGTTCATAAAGATTTTCTAGAGAATGAGAAAGCAGGTCTAGAAGATCAGGTCTGTGTGTCTCCTTGTTTATCATGTTTCTAAAAAGACACCATGAGTGATCTTTTCATCCTTGCCCAATTTTCCCCTTTAAAATGTCTTTAGAACATATTCTTATACTCATATTGCTTCTATCAAGCAAATATTTTGGCCATACTCAACCAGGACCAGCTGGTCTTCTTGCTATTTTCTTGAGTTCTTTGCTTTGTATGATCCATCAGGTATAAGAAAATTTACTTCAAATGTGGAGGTTACTCTGATACCCATTTTTTCCAAATTAATATACCATAATACTAACACCTATGCAATTATATGGCCATGCATCACAGGGCACTACAGCCTTAGAAAGATTAAAATTACATACAATCCAAATATCAATTATTGGTTACTGTGAGGAGGATAGAGTATAAATATAAAGAAAAACACAAAAGATATCATCAAGGATAAATGTAATTGGAAAAGGATGCAGTCTAATTATGTGTCAAGTTTAAGGGGGTGAAAAGTAGAGGTCCTGAATGGCAAATTGGATCTCTCAAAAGACTGAAATAATAAGAGGAAGGTCCATTTTTATAGAGGAAAAACATCATGACCAAGTACCATACAGAATGAAGTAGCTTGGGATGGAGGTAGAAGTAATGCTCTTTCATCCACACTAACTATTCTAATCTACCCCCAAAAACAAAAATCAAAAGATCATTCAGATTGTCAAAGAATATGCCAGAATGAGGTGGTAGATTTAGAAACAGAGATCAGATTCAAATTCCAGGTCTAAAATAAATAATTTCTGTAACCTGGACCAAGTAATTTAACTTTAGATAGCCATATTGTTCCCTTCCAAGCTTTAAATCAAGAATCATCCAAATAAATACCCATACCTCATTTGCCCTTACTGGAGCATGCCATAGTAAATAAAAACACTGGTCATATAATGAGTTAATAACAAATCCACTGGTAGATCAAGCAAGTTAACACCTCCATCTCTATTCACAAAGGTATTGCAATTAAACTAAAAGGAGACAATCTCATCACTTAAAAAGAGGTCAGAAAACTTCAGCTTACTGTGTTTGATATAACAAAGGATGTGCCCAATAAAAATTAATACCATTATGTTGTTGTAAAGTAATATAATTATAGCCCACTAAGAAATAACTTTTCTATTCCCTATAAATTGTTATTTTATATTTCACATGTCAACTTGCATGTCTTCAATTAGGTGAGCCATTGTTGCTGAGAGAGGCAAATTCCTTGTTGAGTTCCTTCCTCCAGAGACAATTCTCTATTTTGAATCAAATGAATTGCTGGTGGTCTGCTCTTGCATTTCTAGATTTTCTTAGGACTTGATTGTTGATCAAGTCAAGCAACAGAGCAAGAAGGAGTCCTCTCCCACATTAGATCATTTCTGTTCTAAAGGAATTGCAACAAACTCAGTAAAGATTGAGCTATAATAGGTTTAAATCAGAAGAGCAGAACTTCCTTGTTCCAAGCTTTTCTCTGCCTGCTGAGGTTAGCTTTTGCTCTGAGGGTATGATTTTAATATTAGCTGAAGATAAACATAATTAGAAACATAAAGAAGCTGTTACAATAAGCACAATGAATTTTCTGGGACAGATGACCTTTGAATTATTTATTACTTGCATTATATGGACCTCTGTTCCCTCATCCTAGCACAGATAACTGAGAGATTACTGCATATGTTCGTTCTAATTACAGCAGCTATGAATAAATCACAATTACTTGCTCTTGACTCTAAGATGTATTTCTCCTACTCATTGCAGGGACAAATTAACAGGCTAATTACTAATGTCTAATTTACTGTTTCTTTCTGATGAAATAAAAAAAATGATGTGGATATTCACTTAAGATAATGGTTCAGAAAGGAAGCTATGATAGCTATTATCACAAGGAAGTCCATTTAAACAGCAGACACCATAAGGTCACCTAACATAGTCATCAAATGAAGCTCTCATTCTCAAGATGCATTTGTCGCTAGTGATTTCTAATATACTCAGGATGGAGAAGGTAGAATTTTTATTAGAAATAAAAGTGACATTTAAAATCACCCTGGAAAGCAAATATGTATATAAAATTTTCATTATATCTTTTTATATGATACATTCTAAAGTATGAGGGTTTTTCATATTCAAATTGAAAAATCTGATTCCATACAGGTTACTAGTTTCTGTCTAGAATCACTTCCAAACAATTCTACTGATTTATCTTTCTTCTAAATAGCTGTGATCATGTCACCTCCCTTGCCAGGCCTGGAATAAACAATTCTCACTGAGTCCACATAGCCTGCAAGATAAATATCAAACTCCTTAGTGTAGTATTCAGAGTGCTCCATAATATGGCAGCAACATACATTTTTACTCTTATACTATTTGCCTATGTTTAAAGCAAAGTGGAATAATCACTATTTTCTGAAAGTACCTAGCCCTTTCCTACTTTCATGATTTTATTCATAATGTTTCCTCTGCCATGAATGCCCTTCCTATGCTTAACCCTTTCACCCCTTCATGCCTAGTTCAGATATGACCTTTACTATGATGTCTTCCCCAATTCCACTTACCTATCCCAAACTTACTTTTAGCTTTATTTATCCCATGAATCCCTCATGATGTCTAAAGCACATAGGAAGATATGTGTGTTTACATATAAATATAATGTATTTGCATAAGGTAATATATATATATATATATATATACATAATATATATATATACACACACACATATATATATATAATGTGTATAATGCTTTAAAGATAAAGTAAACATCTATCACTATTAGGTCATGTAAAATGAAAGACAGCTTTACTGGATTAGTGATGATACATTAGATAATAGTAGTAAGATGATGGAAATCTTTCATTTTCAAGAACCTATATTCTAAGTACTCTTAAAGTACTAAGTACATAGTACTCTTATAGACTGGTTTTCCAAATGCTATTTATTGATGTAATGCTATTATTTCTACTAGCTTTTTAGATAATGTTTCTGTAAAAGGCATTGTTTTAGAGTGATGTTGAGCACAGTTGCAGCTCTCTCTCATTCCTCCAAGTTCCCTTGTTTGTTCCTTTCTTGTACTTGTAATTGATAATGTAAATAATAAAAATGATAATATATGCAGCTAATTGACATCATATTTGTTAAAAAAAAAAGCTTTGAGCACAGTACCTGGAAAATAATAGGTGCTATATAAATGCATATTCTCTTCCTTTTATAACTTTCTGCCTTGTATTAGTCATTTGTAAATATGTCCTATTTCCTTTATTCAGTTTCAGCTTTTCTAAGGACAGGAAATATGTTTGATTCTTCTTCATATTCCCAAAGCACCTAGCAGGCTGCCTTGTACATCCAATATGCTCAATAAATATTTGTTTAATGAATGAAAGCTAGATAAACTCTGGGGAAAGTTTTAGTAAAAATTGTATCTACTTAGGATCAAAACTGTAAAATGTGAAGGAAACTGTTTTCCATCATAAAGCTGGTATTATTATTTGCATGTAGTTTTGGGGATATTGGATAGAGAACTGACTGTGATTTTCAATAATTCTCTTAACCTCTCAGTGTTCCCAGGAAACTCTCTAATACTTATTAAATAAGTCTTGAAGAACTGCTCTGCAGTGGTAAAGAAAATCTCACCAGGAGATCCCTACATTGATTAAATTACAGGACTATTTCCAAAAATGCATATATGTATTTATTATATTCATGAGAGAGCATGGGATAGCAGAAAGAACAATGGACTCAGCTCAAATTCCAAGTCAGCACTTTGATCCCATGTGATCTTGAGCAAATCACTACTTCTCTGATTAATGGTTTCCTCATCTAGAAGAGGACAGGATTGGAGTAAATGATTTCAAACATCCTTTCTTGCTTTAAGATCTTAGGAAACCACGGGAACTCATAGGCTAAAACCATAACTATATCTTCAGAGTTTGGGAATATGATACGCAACTGAAGAGAGAAAAAAAATGGAAGAACTTCTAGGAAACAATATAGTTTCTTTAATGACACTGGAAACTTGTTGTACTACCTAGTGGGATATAAGGAAAGACAAAAAAGAATACTTTCCACCATTTACCAGGGCAAACATGATGTAAGTTCAGGTAATAAAAGAGGGTTTGTATTCTTTGGACCTGATTTTCTCTATGTATCTTTTAAGGAGGTTAAGGTAGATAAACACTAAGGTCCTTAGCAGCTGTGACAAAGGGGTGGGGATAGGGACCAGACCTGTGATTTTTTTGGGATAAGAAACTCTCAGAAAATAACTTTTGGTTGGCACTTACTCTTCAGCTAATTAATAGTCTTAAAGAATTATCTAAAACAGTAAGAGTGTTATCAAGGGTAATACAGTCAGTATATGTTGGGCCTGGGATGGGGTCTTAGATTAAGGTTTTCCTGGTTACAAAGTCTGCTATTGAATGGCTATATCACATCTCTCATATCCAGTATTCTAAAATTTCTTTTGTCCTACAATTCCATTTTCTGTATTCTAAGTTACCTTCCAACTTTGAAATTTGATATCTCAGTGACTAATGTATGTATAATTGTGTGATAAGGACTTAAAAATACAATAAGAATTTATGGAAGGAAAGATTCTTGTGAACTGGGCTGTCAAGAAAAGATGTGCAGAGTAGGTGACATTTGAACTTGAACTGGCAGAGCAGAAAAAAGAGATCAATTCAGGTTAGTATCTATGAAGGAAGAGCAAAATCAGATTGAGGGGAATAAGCTTATGACATGTATCACACAATAAAGAGACAACCCCAGAGTGACCATGGGAGGAAGCATTAGAATAAAGTTGGATAATTAGGGCAGGCTCAAATTATGGAGAACTTTGAATATCAAGCTAAAATTATTTCTAGTTTAATTGAGGAATTTTTACCATTTATAATTTTTAGTGGAGGTCGTATAGAGAGAGTTTATCCAACAATACAGAGAAATATTAAAAATTTTAAAATATTGGTTTATAATAGAAATTAATTAAGGATAGCCTAGTAGGTACAGAGGCAACCTTAGGGTCAGGAAGATCTGGGTGCAAGTCCTGCCTCTGACAAATACTATATATATAACTATAAG
>JAJPUD010000070.1:163853-175000 GCA_023553655.1 Myrmecobius fasciatus
TAGATACCTGCACATACTGAGTAGGTAGGTATTGAGAAAGTACTGTGAGCTTTAATTGCATTTGCATATAAGATATCATCTCCTGATACAAAATTTCATGTTTTCTTCACTTCAGTTACTTATAAAATGAATTTGAACCTCAGTAGTTCTAGAACTTCAATTTTCTCTAGGTCACAAATTAATAAAAAGTCACATGAATGATGAATTACTTTAATAGCACATCAATTATTTAACCAAATTAAATTGAAAATAGGTAACTGGAAATTTTTTGTTGCCATTAAAAGTAATATAAATTAGGCATCTTTTATAAAGTTTCATTTAATATGTTTGTGAAAACACACCTCTGGACTTCTGGAAGTGGAGCCAAGATGGTGGAATGAAGACAGAAGGCTGTTCATTCTATTCCAGTTTCCCTCAAAAATCACATGAAACCAAGTCTCTGAACAGAGTCTGATGGAATAAAATCACTCTCCAGCTCAAGATAGTTTAGAAAAAAACTTCAAGAAAGATCAGTCTCTGATGCTGAGTTAAATCAACAGAACCAGGTGATCATGGTACATGGCAACAACAAGACTATATGATGATCAATTCTTTTTTTTAATTAATACTTTTTATTTGCAAAACATATGTATGGGTAATTCCTAAACATTAACCCTTACAAAGCTTTCTGTTACAAATATTTCCCCCCTACTCCCCACTCCTCCCCTAGATGGCAAGATATCCACTACATGATAATTATGTTAGAATACTTAAGAAATTGTATATATGTATAGTTATTGCCACACATCATTTTTGTGCAGGAGAAATCATATCTACAAGAAAGAATAATTCGATAAAGGAAATACAATGCAAGCAAACCTCAATAGAGAACATGAAAATGTTATGTTGTGGTCCACATTTCACATCCCTCACTCTGAGTGTGTATGGCTCTCTTCACCGAACAATTGGAACTGGTTTGAAGCATTTCATTGTTGAAGAGAGTCATGTCCATTAGAACTGATCCTCATATAGTACTGTTGTTGTCGTGTACAACGATCTCCTGGTTCTGCTCATCTCACTCAGCATCAGTTCATGCAAGTCTCTCCAGGCCTCTCTGAAATCGTCCTGCTGGTCATTTCTTACAGAGCAATAATATTCCATAACATTCATATACCATAATTTATTCAGCCACTCTCCAATTGATGGGCATCCATTCAGTTTCCAGTTTCTAGCTACTACAAAAAGAGCTGCCACAAACATTCTTGCACATGTGGGGCCCTTTCCTTCTTTTATGATTTCTTTGGGATATAAGCCCAATAGAAACACTGCTGGGTCAAAGGGTATGCATAGTTTGATAACTTTTTGAGCATAGCTCCAAATTGCTCTCCAGAATGGTTGGATCCATTCACAGCTCCACCAACAATGCATCAGTGTCCCAGTCTTCCCACATCCCCTCCAACATTCATTGTTATCTTTTCCTGTCATTTTAGCCAATCTGACAGGTGTGTAGTAGTACCTCAGAGTTGTCTTAATTTGCATTTCTCTGATCAATAGTGATTTGGAGCACCTTTTCATATGATTATAAATAGTTTTAATTTCCTCATCTGAAAAATGTCTGTTCATATCCTTTGACTATTTATCAATTGGAGAATGGCTTGAATTCTTATAAATATGAGACAATTCTCTATATATCTTAGAGATGAGACCTTTATCAGAACCCTTAAATGTAAAGATGATTTCCCAATTTGATGCTTCCCTCCTAATCTTGTCTGCATTAGTTTTGTTTGTACAGAAACTTTTTAACTTAATATAATCAAAATTATCTATATGATGATCAATTCTGAAGGACGTGGTTCTCTTCAACAATGAGATGTTTCAAACAAGTTCCAATTGTTCAGTGAAGAAAGTCATATACACCCAGAGAGAGGGATATGAAATGTGGACCACAACAAGACATTTTCATGCTTTCTATTGATGTTTGCTTGCATTGTGTTTCCCTTCTCAGATTTTTTTCTTGTAGATCCGATTTTTCTTGCACAGCAAGAAATATGTAAAAATATGTATACACATATTTGATTTGTCAAGTATTTTAACATAATTAACATGTTTTAGACTTCCTGCCATCTAAGAGAAGGGGTGGGGGGAAGGAGGGAAAAATTTGTAACAGAAAGCTTTGCAAGGGTCAATGTTGAAAAATTAGCCATGCATATGTTTTGCAAATAAAAAGCTTTAATTTAAAAAAAAAAGAAAGGTCAGTCTCACTGGGGTGAAAAAGTTGTTCAGCTCAGCTCAGAAAGTATCTGGAAAAGCCAGTGAGAGGGTTTTAATTACAACAGCTCATCAACTGAGACCTCAGTTCTGGCTCAGTAGAGGAGCAAATCAGCAAAACAGGGCAGCTTCCTGTTCCAGCTCAAAAGACAAATTTTGGGAAACCAAAAGAGCAAATAAAGCTATCGCCTGCAAGGGGACCCCTATGCTCAAAGCCAAGACACAGAGTAGATACAGGAAGCTTGGGAGAGTGCCCCTTTTACTCCAGGAGCAGAGTTAGACCATAAAAGTAAAAAAAAAAAAAGAGGAAATACAAAAAGAAAAGTAAAGAAAATGAACAAGAAGCAGAAAAGAGCCTTGACCATAGAAAGTTACTGTGGTGACAGGGAAGACAAAAACACCAACTTAGAGAAGGACAAAACATCCAAAGAGGAAATCTCAAAGAGTTATAGGAATTGGTCTCAAGTACAAAGAGGTTTATTGGAATTGCTTATAAAAAACCTTAAAATGCAAATAAGAGAGGTAGAAGAAAAATGCAAAAAGAAATAAGAGATATGCAAGAGAGAGGGCCAACAGCTTGGAAAAGGAAGACAATCCTTTTAAAAAATATATAATTGGCCAAATGCAAAAAAAAATTCCACTGAAGAAAACAATACCTTCAAAAATAGAATTAATCAAATGGAAAAAGAGATACAAAAGCAACTAAAGGAAATCACACATTAAAAACTAGAATGGGACAAAAACCCAATGAGTCTATGAGATATCATGAATAGGTAAAACAAACTAAACAAATGAAAAAAAAAACAGAAGAAAATATAAAATGCCTCATTGGAAAAACAACTAAGCTGGAAAATAGATGCAGAAGAGAAAATTTACCTGATGGCCATGACCAAAAAAAAAAAAAAAAAAAAAAGCTTGGATGGCATTCTTCAAGAAAACATTAAGAAATACTGCCCTGTTTTTCTAGAAATAGAGGGGAGAACAGTCATTGAAAGAATCAACCAATTACCTTTTGGAAGAGATGCCACAAAGAAAACTCCAAGCAACATTGCCGCAAAATTCCAGGACTACAACCTTACAACGTCAAGGAAAAAGTATTGTAATCTGCCAGGCAGAAGCAATTCAAATATCAAGTAACAACAGTCAGGATTATCCAGTTTGTGGCACTTTTTACAAAGGATTGAAAGGCCTGGAATATCATATTCTGGAAAGCAAAGGACCTGAGGTTACAACCAATATTAATTACCCAGCTGGACTGAGCATCATCTTTCAGGGGAAGAGATGGATCTTCAGTGAAGTAAGAGACTTTCAATAATTTCTATTGAAAAAAACAGAACTAAACAGAAAATTTAATCTTTAAACACAGAATTCAAGAGAAGTATAGAAATGTAAACAAGGGAATATATATGTGTATATATATTATTTAAAAGTTAAACTATTTACATTCATAAATGTAAATGAGGATAATGATATCTGTAACCCTTGAGAACTATATCTGTTACTGAGACATATAGAGGGTGTATTACATAGATGGAGAGTATAGTTATGAATGGACTCTGATGTGGCAATATCAAAGAAAAAGGCATTAAGGGGTGGGAAAAGGACTGTAATAACAGCAGAGGAAAGGGGAGGCATAATATGACAAATTAGATCACTTGAAGAGACATGAAAGAACTATAACAATCTAGTGAAAGAAGGGAGGGGGAGTGAACATTATATGAAGCATGATCTCATCTATTTTGGCTGGAAAAGGAATAATTTCATCACTTAGTTGGCTATTGAAATTTATCTAACCCCATAAAGAAGTAGGAGGATAAAAAGGAAAAAAGGGAGGGACTGAATAGAAGGGAAGGGAAGAAACAATAGGGGAAAAAAGTAAGAGAAAGGGGGAAGGGGGGATGGAAAATAAAGTATTGGGTGGGGTGGGTTAAAAAAACCAAAACAGTACTAAAGACAGCATGGAAAGAGAGAACAAAAATATATAGAGGGGAGAAAATAGGATGGATGGAAATACAGAGCTGTTTATCATAACTCTGAATGTGAATTTCTCCCATAAAAAAGAAGTGAACAGCAGAGTGAATTAAAAAAAAAGAATCTTACAATATTAGGAAATACAATACAAGAAACACATCTGACAGAGAGACACACAGAGGCAAAAATGCTGTGGCAGAATTTATCATTCTTCAGGTGAAGTAAAAAAAGCAGAGTTGGCAATTCATCTCCAAACAAAGCAAAAGTAAAAATAGATCTAATTAAAAGAGATAAGAAAGGAAAGTACCTCTTCTTAAAAGGTACCATAAATAATGAAGTAGTATCCATCCTAAATATATATGCATCTTAACCTTCCCCTTTCATAATCAAACAGATCTATGGTTACATTATTTTGTGGTCAAAATAAACAAGAAAAAAAACTAGGTCGATTAATAGAATCCTAGAAAGCCTAGATAAGATAGACCTCTGGAGAAAACTGAATAGGGACAGAAAGGAATACATCTTTTTCTCACCAGTACACCTATATCAAAAATGTGTATTAGGGCATAATTTGGGCATAAAAACATATTAGGGCACAAAATCCTCACAATCAAATGTTGAAAAGCAGATATAGTAAATGTTTCCTTTTCAGACAACAATTCAATAAAATTATATTCAATTAAGGACCACAGAAAAGTAGACTAAAAACCAATTGTAAATTAAATAATCTAATTCTAAAGAATGTCAGTCAAACTGACTTATTCAAAACTTATTCAAAAAAATTCAAAAGAATAAGTCACAGAGGGGCAGCTAGGTGGTGCAGTGGATAGAGCACCAGCCCTGAAGTCAGCAGGACCTGAGTTCAAATCTGGTCTCAGACACTTAACATTCCCTGGCTGTGTGACCCTGGGCAAGTCACTTAACCTCAATTGCCTCAGCAAAAAAAAAAGAAGTCACAGAAACAATCCATAATTTCATCCAAGAGAGTGGCAATAATGAGACAACATATCAAAATCTATGGAACCTAGCCAAAGCAGTTCTTAGGGGAAATTGTATATCTCTAAATAGTTACATGAATAAAATAAAGAAAAAGGAGATCAATGAATTGGGTATGCAATCAAAAAATTAGAAAAAGAACAAATTAAAAAAACCCAATTAAATACCAAATTAGAAGTTCTGAAACTCAAAGGAGAGATTAATAAAATTGAAACTAAGAAAACTATTGAACTAATTAATAAAATTGAGTTGCTTTACAAAAAAAAAACACAGAATGAACATTTGGTTAATTTGATTGAGAGATAAAATCATATTGTTAGTATCAAAAATGAAAAGGGTGAACTTTCCACCAATGAAAAAGAAATTAAAGCAATGATTAGAATCTATTTTGTCCAACTTTATGGCAGCAAATCTGATAATCTAATTGAAATGAATAAATATTTACAAAAATATAAATTACCCAGATAAACAGAAGAAGGAATAAATAAATTAAATGGTTCCATTTTAGAAATAGAAATTGAACAATCTATTAGTGAACTTTCTAAGAAGAAATCTCCAGGGCCAGATGAATTCCCAAGTTAATTTTTAAAGAACAATTAATTCCAATATTATGTAAACTATTTGGAAAAATTGGTAAAGAAAGAATCCTGCCAAATTCCTTCTTTGACATAAATATGGTACTGATATCTAAACCAGAAAGAGCTAAAACAGAGAAAAATTACAGAACAATCTCCTTAATGAATATTGATGCAAAAATTTTAGTAAATATTACCAAAGAGAGGGGGCGGAGCCTAGATGGCGGAGTGAAAAGGCGACTTTCTGCCTCTCCTCCGATCTTCTCTCAAATCAACAATAAAATAAGCCTCTGAACTGATCTTCAAGTCAACAAACTCAGAAATATTTGGGCACGGCTCTCTGGATAACTTCATATCAGGTTAGTCGGACTCGGACAGAGAGATAAATAGACGACCCCTGTGCAGGCCAGAAGTGAGGGTGGGACTCAGCTCAGCTCATCCTGGAAGAAATTCCAAACTCCAAACTCCAAATTCCAAACACCTGGAGTTTATCTGAGGCACTCGGGACACTCTGCCCTGATTGGGGGCAGTTGTTCTGGCAGACTTGCCTTGTTTAAGGAGTAATTTGGACTCAGTCCTAGCCCCCACCGGCCCAGCACCTTAAGTCAACTCGACGAAGTGCCCCAGGGCAAAGCGTCTTCAGCCCAGGTTTTTTTTTTCCCTACCATAAAGAGATATCCACGCTGTCTAAAAAAAAATGATGAAGAAGCAAAAGAGAGCTCTCACCATAGACAGCTTTTATCAAGGCAAAGAAACGACCTCAGATCCAGAGGTTTCTTTAGACAAAAATCCAGAAAGAAACAGCAAGGACCATCACTGGTCCCCTTTTCAAAAGGCCTTTGTGGAAGATTGCATAAAGAACCTCAAAAGAGAGCTGGAGGATAAATGGGAAAATAAACTGAAATCAGTGCAAGAAGGATACAGTATCTTGCAAGAAGGATATGATACCCTGCAAAAGAGATATGAAAAAGACACCAATTTATTAAAAAATAAAATTAGTGAAGTGGAAAAAGAGTGCAATGAACAAATTGGCCAGTTACAAAAGGAGCTTAAAAAGGTAACTGAAGAAAACAACACTTTAAAAATAAGAATTGAACAAATGCAAGTGAATGACTCACTAAGACTTGAAGAATCAGTCAAACAAAAACAAAAAAATGAAAAATTAGAAGAAAATATGAAATATCTCCTAGGAAAAACAACTGACTTGGAAAATAGATCTAGGAGAGACAATCTAAGGATTATTGGACTTCCTGAAAGCCATGATGAAAAAAAGAATCTAAACACTATCTTCCAGGAAATCCTGAAAGAAAACTGCCCTGAGATTGTAGAATCAAAGGGCAAAATCACCATTGAAAGAATTCACTGATCACCTCCTGAAAGAGACCCCAAAATTAAGACCCCAAGGAATATCGTGGCTAAATTTCAGGACTATAGCACCAAGGAACAGATTCTGCAAGCAGCTAGAAAGAAACAATTCAAATACCGAGGATCAATAATTAGAATCACACAGGATCTGTCAGCTTCCACACTGAAGGATGGAAGGGCTTGGAACCAGATATTCCGAAGGGCAAAGGAACTTGGATTACAGCCAAGAATAACCTATCCAGCTAGAATGAGCATTATCCTCCAGGGAAGAAGATGGTCATTCAATGATATAGGTGAATTTCAACTATTTCTAATGAAAAGACCGGATCTGAACAAAAAATTCGACACCCAAACACAGAACTCAAGAGATGCATAAAAAGGTAAAAAGGAAAGGTCTCTTGAGAACTTTATTTTTACTAGGGGGATACTTAAAGTTTGGGGGCATAATTAACTAGATATTACTTTGATAATATGAAAAAGAGAACTAGAGGGGAAAAGGTTGTCATACTGGGGAAAAGAGGGAAAAAGTGGTAAAATAAGATCTAAAAAAAAAAAGGAGGTAAAAACAAGGTAAAATCACTTGAAGAGGCAAAGAAAACCTAATATAATTGAGAGAAAGAGGGGAGGGAGATGAGCACTTTGTAAATCTTACTCTCATCAGGTTGGGCTCTAAAAGTGTATATCAGACATTTGATTTCACATAGAAACTTGTCTGTTGCTAGAGGGAAGTGGGAAGGAAAGGAGGAAAAGTAAGGGACAAACTAATAGAAGGGAAAATAGAAGAATCAGGGGAAAGGAGTAAAAACAGGGGGAGGGGATTTAAAGGGTAGAGTATTGTTTGGGGGAGAGGGTCATCAAAAGCAAAGTACTGAGGTGGGGGAAGGGAGAAAGGGGAAAGGAAAGGGGAAAACATAACTTGGGTAAATAAGATGGCAGGAAATAAAGAATTAGTTATTCTAACTCTGAATGTGAATGGGATGAACTCTCCCATAAAGAGGAAGCGTATATCAGACTGGATCAAAAACCAGAATCCCACAATATGTTGTCTACAAGAAACACATTTAAAACATAGTGACACATATAGGATGAAGGTAAATGGCTGGAGCAGAAAATATTATGCTTCAGGTGAACAAAAAAAGCAGGGGTAGCAATCCTTTTCTCAGATCAAGTAAAAGCCAAGATAGATCTAATCAAAAGAGATAAGGAAGGAAACTATATTTTATTAAAGGGTACCATAGATAATGTAGCAATATCTATACTAAATATATATGCACCAAGTGCAATAGCACACAAATTCCTAGGGGAGAAATTAAGAGAGATACAAGAAGAAATAGACAGCCAAACTATACTAGTGGGGGATCTCAACCTTGCTCTCTCAGAATTAGATAAATCAAACTACAAAATAAACAAGAAAGAAACTAGGGAGATAAACCAATTGTTAGAAAAGTTAGGTATGATAGATCTATGGAGAAAGTTGAATGGAGACAGTAGAGAGTTTACTTTTTTCTCAGCAGTCCATGGAACCTATACAAAAATTGACCATGTGTTAGGGCATAAAAACCTTAAAATCAAATGCAGAAAGGCAGAAATAGTAAATGCATCCTTTTCAGATCATGATGCAATAAAAATCACATCCAATATAAGGCCAGGAGAAAATAAACCAAAAGGTAATTGGAAATTAAATAATCTAATCCTGAAGAATGAATGGGTGAAAGAGCAAATCCTAGACACAATCAATAATTTCATCCAGGAGAATGACAATAAGGAGACAACATACCAAAATTTGTGGGACACGGCCAAAGCGGTTATAAGGGGCAATTTTATATCTCTAGATGCTTACTTGCATAAAATAGAGAAAGAAAAGATCAATGAATTGGGCTTATTATTAAAAAAAACTAGAAAAAGAACAAATTAAAAACCCTCAATTAAATACCAAATTGGAAATTCTAAAAGTAAAAGGAGGAATTAATAAAATCGAAAATAAGAAAACTATTGAGTTAATAAATAAAACTAAGAGTTGGTTCTATGAAAAAACCAACAAAATAGATAAGCCTTTAGTTAATTTGATAAGAAAAAGGAAAGAGGAAAATCAAATTGTTAGTCTCAAGAATGATAAGGGAGAACTTTCCTCCAATGAAGAGGAAATTAAAGCAATAATTAGGAGTTACTTTGCCCAACTTTATGCCAGTAAGTTTGAAAATCTGAATGAAATGGAGGAATATCTACAAAAATATAGATTGCCGAGATTAACAGAAGAGGATATAAATTATTTAAATAGTCCCATATTAGAAAAAGAAATAGAACAAGCCATTAACCAACTCCCTAAGAAAAAATCTCCAGGGCCAGATGGATTTACATGTGAATTCTACCAAACATTCAAAGAACAATTGATTCCAATACTACACAAACTATTTGAGAAATTAGGGACAGAAGGTATACTGCCAGAATCCTTCTATGAGACCAATATGGTGCTGATAGCTAAACCAGGTAGGGTAAAAACAGAGAAAGAAAACTATAGACCAATTTCCCTAATGAATATTGATGCAAAAATTTTAAATAAGATATTAGCAATGAGATTACAGAAAGTCATCCCCAGGATAGTACACTATGACCAAGTAGGATTTATACCAGGGATGCAGGGCTGGTTCAATATTAGGAAAACTATCAGCATAATTAATTATATTAATAACCAAATTAACAAAAACCATATGATCATCTCAATAGATGCAGAAAAAGCCTTTGACAAAATCCAACACCCTTTCCTATTAAAAACACTAGAGAGTATAGGAATAAATGGGCTTTTCCTTAAAATCATCAGTAACATCTATTTAAAACCATCAGCAAGCATCATATGTAATGGAGACAAACTAAAACCATTCCCAATAAGATGAGGAGTGAAACAAGGCTGCCCACTGTCACCATTACTATTTAATATTGTATTAGAAATGTTAGCTCTAGCAATAAGAGAAGACAAAGAGATAAAAGGAATCAGAGTAGGTAATGAAGAAACCAAATTATCACTCTTTGCAGATGACATGATGGTATATTTAGAAAACCCTAGAGACTCAACTAAAAAACTACTAGAAACAATTCACAACTTTAGCAAAGTTGCAGGATTCAAAATTAATCCACATAAATCATCAGCATTTTTATATATTACCAACAAAGTTGAGCAGCAGGAGATACAAAAAGAAATTCCATTCCAAGCAGATGATAGGATAAAATATTTGGGAATCTATCTGCCAAGGAAAAGTCAGAAACTATACGAACTAAATTACAAAACACTTTCCACACAAATAAAATCAGACCTAATCAATTGGAAAAATATTAAGTGCTCATGGGTAGGCAGAGCGAACATAATAAAAATGACAATACTACCCAAACTAATCTACTTATTTAGTGCCATACCAATCAAACTCCCAAGAAATTATTTTACAGATCTAGAAAAAATAGTAGCAAAGTTCATTTGGAAGAACAAAAGGTCAAGGATTTCAAGGGGATTAATGAAAAAAAAGGCAGATGAAGGTGGCCTCGCTGTACCAGATCTAAAACTATATTATAAAGCAGCGGTAATCAAAACCGTTTGGTACTGGATAAGAAATAGAGCAGTTGATCAGTGGCACAGGATAGGTTATCAGGACAACCTAGGCATTAACCTTAACAATCTAGTGTTCGATAAACCCAAAGACCACAACTTTTGGGATAAATACTCTCTATTTGGCAAAAACTGCTGGGAAAATTGGAAACTAGTGTGGAAGAAATTAGGGCTTGACCCATACCTAACACCACATACCAAGATAAGATCTAAATGGGTTCATGATCTAGATATAAAGAGGGACTTTTAAGCAAGTTAGAGGAACGTAATATAGTTTATCTCTCAGACCTGTGGAGATGGAACAAATTTATGTCCAAAGAAGACTTGGAACTCCTAATTGAACACCAGATAGATAATTTTGACTATATTAAGTTAAAAAGTTTCTGTACAAACAAAAC
>JAJPUD010000070.1:180000-199759 GCA_023553655.1 Myrmecobius fasciatus
AATTAATAAAATCGAAAATAAGAAAACTATTGAGTTAATAAATAAAACTAAGAGTTGGTTCTATGAAAAAACCAACAAAATAGATAAGCCTTTAGTTAATTTGATAAGAAAAAGGAAAGAGGAAAATCAAATTGTTAGTCTCAAGAATGATAAGGGAGAACTTTCCTCCAATGAAGAGGAAATTAAAGCAATAATTAGGAGTTACTTTGCCCAACTTTATGCCAGTAAGTTTGAAAATCTGAATGAAATGGAGGAATATCTACAAAAATATAGATTGCCGAGATTAACAGAAGAGGATATAAATTATTTAAATAGTCCCATATTAGAAAAAGAAATAGAACAAGCCATTAACCAACTCCCTAAGAAAAAATCTCCAGGGCCAGATGGATTTACATGTGAATTCTACCAAACATTCAAAGAACAATTGATTCCAATACTACACAAACTATTTGAGAAATTAGGGACAGAAGGTATACTGCCAGAATCCTTCTATGAGACCAATATGGTGCTGATAGCTAAACCAGGTAGGGTAAAAACAGAGAAAGAAAACTATAGACCAATTTCCCTAATGAATATTGATGCAAAAATTTTAAATAAGATATTAGCAATGAGATTACAGAAAGTCATCCCCAGGATAGTACACTATGACCAAGTAGGATTTATACCAGGGATGCAGGGCTGGTTCAATATTAGGAAAACTATCAGCATAATTAATTATATTAATAACCAAATTAACAAAAACCATATGATCATCTCAATAGATGCAGAAAAAGCCTTTGACAAAATCCAACACCCTTTCCTATTAAAAACACTAGAGAGTATAGGAATAAATGGGCTTTTCCTTAAAATCATCAGTAACATCTATTTAAAACCATCAGCAAGCATCATATGTAATGGAGACAAACTAAAACCATTCCCAATAAGATGAGGAGTGAAACAAGGCTGCCCACTGTCACCATTACTATTTAATATTGTATTAGAAATGTTAGCTCTAGCAATAAGAGAAGACAAAGAGATAAAAGGAATCAGAGTAGGTAATGAAGAAACCAAATTATCACTCTTTGCAGATGACATGATGGTATATTTAGAAAACCCTAGAGACTCAACTAAAAAACTACTAGAAACAATTCACAACTTTAGCAAAGTTGCAGGATTCAAAATTAATCCACATAAATCATCAGCATTTTTATATATTACCAACAAAGTTGAGCAGCAAGAGATACAAAAAGAAATTCCATTCCAAATAGCAGATGATAGGATAAAATATTTGGGAATCTATCTGCCAAGGAAAAGTCAGAAACTATACGAACTAAATTACAAAACACTTTCCACACAAATAAAATCAGACCTAATCAATTGGAAAAATATTAAGTGCTCATGGGTAGGCAGAGCGAACATAATAAAAATGACAATACTACCCAAACTAATCTACTTATTTAGTGCCATACCAATCAAACTCCCAAGAAATTATTTTACAGATCTAGAAAAAATAGTAGCAAAGTTCATTTGGAAGAACAAAAGGTCAAGGATTTCAAGGGGATTAATGAAAAAAAAGGCAGATGAAGGTGGCCTCGCTGTACCAGATCTAAAACTATATTATAAAGCAGCGGTAATCAAAACCGTTTGGTACTGGATAAGAAATAGAGCAGTTGATCAGTGGCACAGGATAGGTTATCAGGACAACCTAGGCATTAACCTTAACAATCTAGTGTTCGATAAACCCAAAGACCACAACTTTTGGGATAAATACTCTCTATTTGGCAAAAACTGCTGGGAAAATTGGAAACTAGTGTGGAAGAAATTAGGGCTTGACCCATACCTAACACCACATACCAAGATAAGATCTAAATGGGTTCATGATCTAGATATAAAGAGGGACTTTTAAGCAAGTTAGAGGAACGTAATATAGTTTATCTCTCAGACCTGTGGAGATGGAACAAATTTATGTCCAAAGAAGACTTGGAACTCCTAATTGAACACCAGATAGATAATTTTGACTATATTAAGTTAAAAAGTTTCTGTACAAACAAAACAAATGCAGACAAGATTAGGAGGGAAGCATCAAATTGGGAAATCATCTTTACATTTAATGGTTCTGATAAAGGCCTCATTTCTAAAATATATAGAGAATTGTCTCATATATATAAGAATTCAAGCCACTCTTCAATAGATAAGTGGTCAAGGGATATGAACAGACAATTTTCAGATGATGAAATTAAAACCATCTCTAGTCATATGAAAAGTTGCTCCAAATCACTATTGATCAGAGAAATGCAAATTAAGACAACTCCGAGATACCACTACACACCTGTCAGATTGGCTAAAATGACAGGAAAAGATAACGATGAATGTTGGAGGGGATGTGGGAGGGCTGGGACACTAATACATTGTTGGTGGAATTGTGAACGGATCCAACCATTCTGGAGAGCAATTTGGAGCTATGCTCAAAAAGTTGTCAAACTGTGCATACCCTTTGACCCAGCAGTGTTTCTACTGGGCCTATATCCCAAAGAGATGTTAGAGAAGGGAAAGGGACCCACATGTGCAAGAATGTTTGTGGCAGCCCTTTTTGTAGTGTCTAGAAACTGGAAACTGAAGGGATGCCCATCAATTGGAGAGTGGCTGAATAAATTATGCTATATGAATGTTATTGAATATTATTGCTCTGTAAGAAACGACCAGCAGGACGATTTCAGAGAGGCCTGGAGGGACTTGCATGAACTGATGCTGAGTGAAACGAGCAGAACCAGGAGATCATCATGCACAGCAACAACAGTATTACATGATGATCAATTCTGATGGACATGGCTCTCTTCAATAAAGAATTGTCTCAAACCAGTTCCAGTTGTTCCCTGAAGAAAACCATATACACCCAGAAAGAGGGACATGAAATATGGACCACAAAGTAACATTCTCATGATCTCTATTGACATCTGCTTGCATTGTGTTGCCTTTCTCTGATTCTTTTTTTTTCTTGTAGATAGGATTTTTCTTGCATAACTTCTCAAGCATTTCAACATTATTAACATGTAGAGGACTTCCTGCCATCTAGGGGAGGGGAGGGGACTGGGGGTAAAATTTGTATTGGAAAGCTTTGTAAAGATCAAGGTTGGGGAACTACCCATACATATGTTATACAAATAAAAAGCTTAAAATAAAAAAAAAATAAAATAAAAAAAATAAAAATAAAAAAAAATATTACCAAAGAGATTACAACAATTTATAAGAAAGATAATATACTATAACAAAGTGGGATTTATACCAGGAATGCAGTACTGGTTCAATATCAAGAAAACTATTACCATAATCAACCATATCAATCACAAAACCAACAGAAATCATATGATAATCTCAATCAATGCAGAAAAGGCATTTGACAACATATAATACCCATTACTTTTAAAAACACTAGAGAACACAGGGATAAAGGGAGCTTTCCTTAAAATAATAAACCAACAGAAAACATTATTTATAATGGAGAAAAGTTGGGATGCATTCTGTATAGCATCTGTGGTGAAACAAGAATGCCCATTATCACCACTGTTATCAGATATTGTACTAGAAATGTTGTCTTTATCAATAAGAAAAGAAAAAATATCGAAGGATATAAGGAGATAAAACTATCACTCTTTGCAGATTATATGATGATATATTTAGAGAATCCTAGAAAATCATCCCAAAATATACTGGAAACAATTATCAGTTTTAGTAAAGTTATAGAATATAAAATAAACCCACAAAAATCATCAGCATTTCTATATATTACTGACAAAGCCCAGCAACAAGAGATAGAAAGAAAAATTCCATTTAAAATTACTGCAGACAAAATAAAATATTTTAGCGTCTACCTGACAAGACAAACTCAGGAACTATACGAACAAAATTACAAAACACTTCTTAGACAAATAAAATCAAATCTATACAATTGGAAAAATATCCATTGTTCATGGATAGAAAGAGCTAATGTAATAAAAATGACAATTCTACCTAAATTGGTCTATTTCTTCAGTGTCATAAAAATCAAACTGCCAAAAATTATTTTACAGACCTGGAAAAAATTAATAACAAAATTCATCTGGAAGAACAAAATGGATATCTAGGAAATTAATGAAAAATACAAAGGATGGTGGATTAGCAGCAACAGACTTAAAACTACATCATAAAGCAGAAGTCATCAAAACCATTTGGTACTAGCTAAGAAATAGACTGGTAGATCAGTGGAATAGGTTATATACACATGACACAATAATCAAGATCTATAGTAATCTAATATTTGATAAACCCCCAAACTCCAGCTTCCAGGATGAGAACTCACAGTTTAACAAAAATTACTGTGAAAACTGCAAAATGTCAGAAATTTGGCATAGACCTACATCTCATATCCCATACCAAAATAACATCAAAATCGTTCATGATTTGGTCATTAAGGATGATACCATGAACATACTAGGAGAGCAAGGGATAATTTACCTATCAGATATTTGGAGAAAGGAGGAATTTGTGATTAGAAAAGAACTAGAGAGCATTATGAAGAGAAAAATGGACAACTTTGATGAAATTTAAATTTAATTTAGTTTAAAAATTTTTTTTGCACAGGGGCAGCTAGTTGGTACAGTGGATAGAGCACTAGCTCTAAGGTCAAGAGCACCTGATTTCAAATCTGACAACAGACATTTTATACTTCTTAACTGTGTTACCCTGAGTAAGTCACTTAACCTCAATTGCCTCAGCAAAAAAAAAAAAAGATTTTGCACAAACAAAACCAAAGAAAAAGATTAAAAGGGAAATACAAAGCTAGAGGAAAACTTTTTACAGCCAGTGTTTATAAAGAACTGTGTCAAATTTATAAGGATATGTCATTGCCCAATGAATAAATGGTCAAAGGATATGAACAGACAATTTTTCAGATGACAAAATTAAAGCCATCTATATTAATCTGAAAAAATGCTCTAAATCACTACTGATTAGAGAAATGCAAATTAAAACAACTCTGAGGTATCACTTCATATCTCTCAGAATGGCTAAGATGACAAGAAGAGATAATGATAAATGTTAGAGGGGATGTGAGAAACCTGGGGCACTAAGTCATTGTTGGTGGAGTTCTGAAATGATCTAACCATTCTGGAGAATAATTTGGAACTATGCCCAAAGGGCTTTATAACTGTGTAAACCCTTTGACCCAGCAATGCCACTATTGGGTCTGTATCTGAAAGAAATCATAAAGGGGAAGAAAGGATCCACATGTGCAAAAATGTTTGTAGCAGCTCTTTTTGTGGTAGCAAATAATTGGAAAATAAGTAGATGCCCATCATTTGGGGAATAGCTCAATAATTTGTGGTATAAAAAGATAATGAAATTATTGTTCTATAAAAAATGATGAACTGGCTGATTATAGAAAGGCCTGGAAAGATTTACATGAACTGATTCTGAAACAAACTGAACTAGAAATACCTTGTGCTAAATAACAGCAAGAATGTGTTATAATCAACTATAAAAGAGTTGGTTCTTCTAAGTGGTTCAGTGATACAAAGCAATCCCAAGAGACTTTAGACAGAAAATGCCATATGCATTCAGAAAAAGAACAATGTAGATTGAATGCAATTCAAACACTTGCTATGCTCATTTCTTTTTTTCTGTTGTTTCATTTTTTTCTCTTCTATGATTTTTCCTTTTTGCTCTGGTTTTTCTCTCCCAACATGATTCATAAACCAATGTGTATTAAAAATAAATAAATACATATATATATATACACATATATACATGTGTGTGTATTTGTGTGTGCATATGTGTGTATATGTACCACATACACATTCATGTGTATACATATGTATATAATAAGTCCATGTATAATGTGTGTATGTGTGGGTTTCACATTTCACTATATATGCATAGGGGCAGCTAGGTGGTGCAGTGGTTAGCGCACCAGCCCTGAAATCAGGAGGACCTGAGTTCAAATCCGATCTCAGACACTTCCTAGCTGTGTGACCCTGGGCAAGTCACTTAACCCCGATTGCCTCAGCAAAAAGCAAAAAAAAAAGGATATATATGCATATGAACATATATATGTACACACATATAATTTTATAGATACATTTTTTCTTCTATCATTTCATTCAGCCCTATCATACTAGGAAGGGAAATTAGTGCATTTCTAAATAATTTCTGCAATTCAAATTCAGCAAACATTTATTAAGCACTTCCCATGTGTAAAACATTGTGCTGTAGATACAAAAAGAAAAATAAAAGTTCCCACCCCTAGGACCTTACTTCTACTGGAATCAGAAAAACTAGCCTGTTTTAGTGAAAAGTAAGAATTTATCTTAGGATAAAGGTCTGAATCTTGGCTATTGATTTATATGACTTTAGGGCAAATGTGGGCAAGTTTCTTCATTTGTAAATTTAGAAAAGAATGCTTAAATTACCTATCTCACAAGGTTGTTGTAAGAAGCATGCTTTGCAAGTCTTAACATGAACTGGTATACAAGTAAAAAGATCTGTCCTAGGGTAAGTTTTTGTCAATAAATCTTCTTCCAATAATTAACCTAGTAATATTGATGAACATACGTTTATTTTTGCATTGCAATTATTATGATTTTTAGCATCAGCATCATTATTTTTGACTCAATGGGTCAACTACATCAAATGAACTATATCCTAGGCATTTAAGAGCTAGTCATTTGTCAGTCTAGTAGCAATTGTAAGATGTAGTAAGGCATTTATTTTTAGACATTAATTTGGCCTAATTATACGTACTTACTTTAGGGGGAGGTTTTATGTGGCTAGGTTCATTGGAAAATGGAAAAGAGATAAAGAAAAAAAATCAGTATGTTTTAAAAAAATAATTTGTCAAAAATGAGATTAATTATGCTATATCTCTGTCTACTATTTCCCTAGATGACTATGAGTTAATGATCTTTCTTGTTTACTTCATGAAGACAAGAATCCTTTACTATGTCATGTGTTATATTCACTGACAGGTTAAACTATGTATCTTATTTCAATAAGCAGTTTCAATTAATCACTATGGGTTCTTATCCTGTAAATTGTCTTGTCAGAGTGTGTATATAACTTTTTTCTTGAATGAATCTAAAGAAATTAAATTAATATTTTTAAAATATTCATCTTTGTAAACAAAACAGTAAACAAGCATAATTTGTGACTTTACAAAGCTTGATAGACTTTTTTTATGGAGACTGGTAAGGATTATGGTCATCAGTTAGATAAATCAACTCTTGCTTTTAGAAAAGAAGTATAAACTTAAACATTCTATTTAGTTTAACAACTTTGGTAATCATATGCCCTTATATTCAATACATATTTTCTGTAACTATTATATGTACACAGCATTGTGTTAGGTACTATAAAATGAATTTTGTTGTTCAGCCATTTGAGTCACATAATCTGATTCTTCATAATTCCATTTGGGGTTATCTTGTCAGAAATACAAAAATGGTTTGTCATTTCCTTCTTCAAATAAGAGGAAAACAAAAGTATTTGACATGGACCCCACTATAATAGGACTCTCACTGTTACTAAGGAAAGATATCTTAAAGTATTAGAGATGGTCAGGCCTTATAGTCAGAGACACTTAGGTTCATGTCCTACTTATGAAACATGCCAATTGCATGAATAGTGTCAAGTAATTTGGCCTCTCAAGTGTAATAACAACTTTCTATACTATCATTTGCAAAGAAGTTGCCAAACTGCATACTGGAACATGTTTCCATACTGGGAATTACTCACTGATGAAATTGCACATCCAAATGGAGTAGAAAAAGGAGAGGGGAGAAAAACATGAAAGAAATATTTTATATAAAATTTAAAATAATAAAAGAAATATTTTATTAATGATTAACAATATATTTTATCAAATATATTTATATTTAATAAAAATAAAACATTATTAACAAGCAATTTTAAAATTCTCAATCAAAAATTTGTTTAGGTGCTTATGAATTAGAATGTAAGAAAACCAGTGGTATATACTAAAAAAATGACCTTGATAGATCCTTGAGTACTTATGACTATAAGGGCCTTAAAAAATATTCTTCTCTATATCCTTTAGATTGGTACTCACTTAAATGAGAAAGGGGGCCATGTTTCACTATTCATACAATATTTGTGCCATTATCTTTTTACTTATAAAACACTACTTAAGACAATGAAAGCCACAATTATTCTTCATTTGTAATTGCCCTGTATGTAACTGTCTTGTTTCAACTATGCCATGCAGATGATTATGTTCTTGTTATGTATGTCTGAATCAATGACATCTGCTTTTATGAAATAAGGTCCCAGAGAATGAGATTTGTGCCTTTTTGACTTATTCTGTGTTGTTCCGGAGGGGGTTTAATATATATTAATTGATGCTAATGATGAGCTACAAAATACTGACAGCCAGGTACAATTCTTCAAAGTGTTCCTGTAATAAGTGTTATTTAGCTGTTGGATAAATTATCTCCACTGCTTTTGCATAACATCTCAATTCATTATATACCCTGAAGGTCCATGAGAAATTTTTATCTATTTCATTTACTTTGAGGAATAGTCTACAGGACTTATTTGGGTCCATTAGATAACAAGCAACTATCACTCACATTTTTTTTCCTCTGCCCTATAAGGAAAACAAGGAAGCTAGGTGATACAGTAGCATGAACTCCACGCTTGAAATCAGGAAGACTCATCTTTCTGAGTTCAAATCTGTCTTCAGACACTTGCTAACTGCGTGACCCTGAATAAATTACTAATCCCTGTTTGCCTTGGTTTCCTCATCTGTAAAATTAGCTGGAGACTGCTCCAGTATTTTTGCCAAGAATTGGACATGACTAAAACAACTGAACAACAGTAATCAGGAAAACAAAACAAAACAAAACAAAACTCATACTTTCCATTTCTTTTTTTAGATAACATTCATTTTCATAGTTGTTCACCTTAAAATTCTAAATCAAGTTCATATACTTTATATAGCAGTATCATCAATGCTAAACATCATAGACATATAGTGCTTCAGTAAATATTAAGCTGAATATATAACATCACTATTTATGTTAAATATTCAAGATATGGCATCCAAGTTTGTTTATCTATTAGTTTTAGAGCTTGAAGATGAACATCTAGTTTGGATCCTGATGGCCTCTAGAATCAAATATTGAGGCAGCCTTGTAGTTTCCTCATTTCCAGTCTCTCCCTTCTATATTTCATGTATCTACAAAGCAATCATATGGCTACTATAATAATTTTTCTAAAGCTCAGGTCTGACTCTATTACCCTCTTCCCAAATAGTGACTCCCTATTGCTCCTAGCATAAAATACGTACCCTTTCAATTAATACTTAAACCTTTTCATAATTTGATGCCACTTTACCATCTTTCTAGATTTAGATCATTATCTGGAATGATGTATTATATTCCAGCTAGACTGAATGTCTAAGTTTTTTTTAAACTTTTTATGCCATCAGCATTTTCTATGGCTTTATAGAGGTAGTATACTTAGTGTCTAATACATTTCTTCTCACTTCCACTTTTAGATTCTGAGCTTTTTATAAGACTCTAAATCAAATGTTAGCAAATTCTATACAGAGTAATCCACTTGTTAGTGCTTTCTTCCTCTGGAAACCATCATAGTCAATTATTTAGGTACATGTTGTATCTTTTCAACATAATGTAATATTCTTGAGGGCAAGAGTTGTCTTCTATCCCTTGTACCTGGTATGTGCCTTGCATATAGTACACTGCCTAATGGTGAATTGAATTAACTTTACTCTAACCCATCCATTTTTTGAATAGTAAATTCATGCCCAAACAGGTCAAATTATTTGTGAAAGCACACATAAATAAGTAGCAAAGTCAGGATTCAAATTGTGGCCTCCTGATTAAAGAGCCAGGGTGATTTCCATGAAACACATCCTGGTGTTTTATTCCCTTATGGATGAAATCCTGTAATTTCTCTTCTGTAAGCATTCTTTACTGCAATGTCACTAAGATTTATTAAAATTAATAATCAAAACAAGAAATGTGGTCAAAAAAGAAATGTGGCCAAAATATGGCAAACCACTAAGATCATTTCCTGCTCTTGTGATAAAATATTAATAACAGTGGTTACAGGACTACCTAAATGGTAACTCTAAGTATTAAACCTGAGGTTGCCTTTTCCTCTATCATAGACAAGATCACATTAGAAAATGGAACATCCCCTATGGTGTGTATTGTCATTTTTTACATCCATATATCATAATTATATTGGGCTCAGAGTTCAGTATTTGCCAAACTTTTCAATCCCTTGAAATCCTTCCACATTACCATATTTTTAAATGAAAATACACCAAAATTTTCACTTATTCCAGATACCCCGAGAGAAGGAAACAGGATTCCCAAATCACTGCTGTCACTGATCTAATGTACTAAATTGTAGCTTCATCAAGATTCAGTCCTAAGATCAAAGTGCAATGTCTTTCAACAAATGATCAATTCTGATAACTCTTATCCCTTTTTATTTTTAAAGTTTTTTTATTTTCAAAACATATGCATGGATAATTTTTCAACATTGACCCTTGCATAGCCTTGTGTTTCAGATTTTCCCCTTCTCCCTCCCCTAGATGGCAATCCAATATATATTATACATATAAAATATATGTTAAATCCAATATGTGTAAACATATTTATACAATTCTCTTGCTACACAAGAAAAATAAGATCAAAAAGGAAAGAAAATGAGTAAGAAAACAAAAATGCAAGTGAACAACAACAAAGAGAATGAGAATCTTATGTTGTGATCCACACTCAGTTCCCAAGTCCTCTCTCTGGGTGTAGAAAATTCTCTTCATCACAAGATCATTGAAACTGGCATCAATCGTTGTTGGAAAGAGCCACATTCATCAGAATTGATTGTCATATAATACTGATGTTGCCATGCTGCTCATTTCACTTAACATCAGTTTATGTAAATCTCTCCAGGCTTCTCTGAAATCATCCTCCTAATCATTTCTTATAGAATAATAACATTACATAACATTCATATACCATAATTTATTCAGCCATTCTCCAATTGATGGGCATCCACTCAGTTTCCAGTTTCTAGCCACTACAAAAAGGGCTGCCAAAAACATTTTTGCACATGTGGGTCTCTTTCCCTCCTTTCAGATGTCTTGGGGATATAGGCCCAATAGAAACATTGCTGGAGTAAAGGGTATGTACAGTTTATTAACCTTTTCAGCATATTTCCCAATTGTTCTCCAGAATGGTCGGATCCATTCACAATCCCACCAACAATATATTGGTGTTCCAATTTTCCCACATTCCCTCCAACATTCATCATTATCTTTTCTTGTTATCTTAGCTAATCTGAGAGGTGTATAGTGGTATCTCAGAGTTGTCTTAATTTGCATATCTCTGATCAACAGTGATTTAGAGTACCTTCTCATATGATTAGAAATGGTTTTAATTTCTTCATCTGAAAACTGTCTGTTCATATCCTTTGACCATTTGTCAATTGGAGAATGGCTTGAATTCTTATAAGTTTGAGTCAAATCTCTACGTATTTTAGAAATGAGGCCTTTTCTGATCCCTTTTTTGGGTTGGAAAAGTAGGCTAGGTAGAAAACTAGAAGTGTTAAGAATTCTTTACTGAATGGCTTTCTTATTGCAAAAGTGCTTTGTGTGTGTGTGTGTGTGTGTGTGTGTGTGTGTGTGTGTGTGTGTGTAGATGAGCCTTACAATCTGATGAATATAGATGTACTTTGTAGTCCCTCAACAGTGATATCTATTGATGGTCCTCAATCTATGGGACCACAAGGGCTTACAAAATTTTATCAGTTTTTAAATCATAAAGAAATGATTATAACTTCTGGAGACTAAATCAATAATAATGTTGCATATGTATATATATATATATAACTTTTTCAAATGAAGTAGATGTGGTCTATAAATTATAAATTAATAGTTCAGCATTACTTAATTCATCATAGCTTTTAATTATACATTTTAATTGATAGGTACAATAATTGTACAATTACTAGCATATGGGGTCCATGAACTGTTTGAGGTGCTTATACTTCAAGAGATCGGGAGCCAATGCTCTTTATCTTTCTGTGGTACTCCAAAGGAAGTATGATTTCATTGGTATGAATACCCTATCCATGCATTACAATTTCTATCAATTGTATTTGAATCACTCCAATAGTCATTGATTAAACACCCATTATTAGCAAGCACTTTGCTTGGCATCCCTTCAGAAGAAAATGTAAAGGTAAAACATTTATTTAACCTAGAAAAGCAAGGGTTTAGAAAATTTTTACCACTTTTCACAAAATGCAAATAATAGTATTTTACTACTTTATGTCTCCACTGAAGATAAAATACAAATTGAGTAGCTGAAGGGAGGGTCAAAGTTAAGAATTAGAAAGAGCATTTAACCTTGAAAATCCACAGTCTTTCTCACAAATTTTATAATCTCATTTTATGGAGAGATTTTTAAAGAAAACTTTTCTCTTTCCAGGATATCTTGAGCATAATCCTTCCTAAATGTCAAAGGATATACTTAATGAACACTTGTATTCCCTTCAAGCAATCCAATTGTGTCTTTTTGAAAAAAAGGTGGATACTGGTCTAATTTCAAACATTAGCGGTATGCCAAATTGGCATGATCATTTTTTTTCTATGTCCAAGTTTCACGCTGTTTCACTCAGTAAGTGTGAGTGCAGTTAGAAAAGGGTTAACACATTTCCCCTAAAACAATAGGATTAGAGATGCAAGACTACAAGGCACTAAAAACCATCTAGTCTAACTTCCTCATTTTATAGATAATGTAGGGGACAATTAGGTAGTGCAGTGGATAGAGTACTGGCCCTGTGATCAGGAGGACCTGAGTTCAACTTGGACCTCAGATACTTAACACTTACTGGCTGTATGACCTTGGGCAAGTCACTTAACCCCAATTGCCTCAAAAAACAAATATATATATATATATATACATATACATATATATGTATATATATATGTATATGTATATATATATGCATACATATATATATATATATATATATATATATATATATATATATATATATAAAGTGAGTCTCAGGGAAGTTAGGTATCTTACCCAGTTTCAGACAGGAAATAAGAATCAGAATTGATTTGAAGTGGGGGCCTCTGACTTCAGAGTCAGAGCTCATTTAACTCTTCCATGCTACCTCAGTGGGTCAACCCTTTTTCCATGATAATTATATATTGTTAGGTAGTAATTTAGTATGTGAAATTCGGCTGGGCATACTTTCCAATATTACTTACATTAAGTTATTTAAAACAAACGACCTATTTTATACCAGTATCCCGGGAGAATTTTTGATAGCAATAATTAGGATATCTTGAATTTTTACAGGACTTTTTTTTCCCTGAAAAATTCAGAGCACAGGTTCTTTTTAATGTTAAAGATATGTTAGAAAGAAAATTATGATCTTCAGTGTAGATAATACACAGCTGAAGATTATGGGGGAAATAAATTCCCTATACAATATGATTTGGAACTAGATTGCAGCTATCCAGTTCCTAAAACAGGACTCTTGTGATTATATTTCACTGTCTTTTAGATACTCGTTCCATTCAATGCACTCAACTGTTCATTATCATGTTATTTGGAGATGAATACAAAAAAGTTATGGCAATATACATATGAGACATATATGAATCAATCCATGTAAATGGCCATTTACAGAAATGAAGACAAAATTAATTTTCAGGTCATATGACTGGTTAATTATTCATTGGACTGACTTAGCATGTGAAAACAAAAACAACCACTAATAAGAAAACTTATTGCATAAAGACCAGCATTAAAATCATTCTGAAAAGGATCATTGTGGCATAGATATAATGCCCAATTTATTGAGGCTATCCCAGTTGGACACAAGTTCTATATGATTCCCACAAAGCTGAAATGGTGGGATATTTTTGTTTGCTTGTTTGTGGTTTTTTGTATAAACTTGGTAATAGATGATCCCAGCCTTTTAGACCTTATCATGAGGCTAGCTGCAGGACCACAGCAACTTGTGAAGTTCATCTACTAAGGTACAGCAAAGGATTTCAGCCCTTATTGCCAGGGAACATAACAACACTGACAAAATAATGGATCCTTTGTGAATGCAATTACAAAGGATCAACAGAAATATTGAGTTGTGTTAGATCAATAATCTATCTCCAACCAAGCATTCTGCCTCTGATGGAAGAACATATGTTCATGGAGAATAGTTTCTCCTAATGTAGCATCTTTTGAAAATCATGAGAATAACCCAAACAGTTATGCCTTATTTCTCTATTTAGAGCTTTCCAAAGTTGAATGAGAGATCTAGAAAGATGCTAATGCCCATTCAATAGAGGTTGTCAAATAGAAGATGAATAACCAACCACCTGTTTGGCATGTCATAGCAGAGATGCTTTAAGAGTATGGCAAGTAGATAAGGTCGTTGCTGAAGTTCTTGTCACCAACCCTCTGAAATTTAGATCTTAGAGATTTTCTTAGTTCACTGAGAGATTATACAATTTGTCTTGGGACACTTACCTACTAATCGTCAGATTCAGGCCTTGAACTAAAGTCTACCTAGCTTCAAAGCTGACTCTATTCACTTTAAAATGCTACCTCTCCACAATTTCAGATCGAAAAGTCAACATTGTTACGTATTTTGGTTCTTTTTTCTATTTTGGGGATAATATCATGCCACTGACTCCGTGAGACTAAAAGATGCAATTACATTTGGAGCTCATTGAATTGCTCTTCAAAATGTCTCCACCAGTCTAAAGCCATGTCTATAAAGTACTCTGTATTAGAGTGACTAACAAATCCACCAATATTGTACTTTTTTACCATTCTAGTAGATTATATGGGATCTTAAGATTCACTTGATTTATACTTCTCTAATTATTAGAGATTTTAACATTTTTCCCATAGATATAAAAAGCATTTTCTTCTGAGATTTTCTGTTTATGTCCTTTGACCAATATTCAACTGAGAGAGAGATCACATTTTTGAAAATTAAAATGGAATATTACCATAATTAAATATATCTATCATGTTTACTATTCCTTTGCAAGCCTCTTGCATTTCTGATCCCTTCAAATTGTTATCCAGTGCTTTTTTGAGGTGGGGAAATAGGTTTAAGTGACTAGCCTAGGGTCACACAGCTAGTAATATCAGGTGTCTGTAGTTAAATTTTAATTGAAGTCCTCTTAATTCTAGCACCAGTACTTTATCCATTTTATCACCTAGCTACCTTTCCAATGATTTACTTATAATTTTCATATCTACTGAATTAGATTATAAGCATTCTAAAGGCAAAGGCTTTGTCTTCTCTTTCATTTCTTTTGTAACCACCACAGAAGCTAGCAGCACAATAGCAAATTAGGAAATTTCTTCTGAGTAAAAGAATGAAGGAATACAGAGAATTCTGATTGAGTTAGTGAATTCTAGTATTCAATGAACTCTAATTTCCAAAATCTTATCTTTTCTCAGTCTTTCATCTTCTTGACATTTTTACAGTATTTTACACTGCCGATTCCTTGCTTCTTATAGTTTATTACCTTTTTCATAGAGCTATCCTGCTGGTTCTCCTGTCTGTGTAATGATCATTTCCAAGAAAATTACACTCAAATATATGTATCTAACCCTCATTTCTGTCCCATATCACCAACTATCTATTACACATATTTATATGAATATCTCAATGAATTCTCACACTCAACATATATTAAAAAAAGGACCATGATTCTATTAAACTTTGCCATTTCAGTTGAGACAATCACCTAAATGAAAGAATGAAGGAAGGAAACAAGGAAGAAAGAATAGTGTTATCAAACACCTATTATGGACCAGGATTGAGCTAAATATTCTACAAATATCAACTCATTTAAATATCACAACAATGCTAGGAGTTAAGTCTATTATTACATTGAAGAAACTGAAGCAGAGAGATAGATATTAAGTGACTTTCCCAGGTCACATAACCAGTAAAGTTCTAAGTATGGCTTTAAACTCAGGCTTTTCTTATTCCGTGTCAGTGTAAAAATACTATGCTATCTAGCTGTCTCTACAGTGGTTAATAACCACTAAATCATCTGTTTCTTAATATCTCTCAATCATCATATCTGAACAATTGTCACCTCTTAAGAATCTTTTATTTCTCTTAATACTCAGTTCCTATTCCACAAAAAACTTTTCTTGATCTCCCAAACTACTAGTGCTCTCCTTCCCCTAACTGCCTTATATTTATTTTGTCTTGATTCCTTATGTACTTATATGTTTACATGATGTTTCCTCTTTTATAATGACAGCTCCTTAAGGATGAGGATTATTTTATTTTTGGCCCTGAATCCCTAGTACCTATCCCAGTTTCTGCTACATAGTAGATAACTAAAATGCTTTTAATTATTCACTGAATTTTGTACTCTCACAACATTTTTCATATGTGCTCCTTTTTTCTCATTCATTTAGTCACCATCCTAATTCATATCTTCATCACTTCTCAACTGGAATATTGCAATGGGTCTCTAATTGTTTTCCTTACTTCCAATCACACCCCCTCTCCAATTCATCTTTCACAAATGCAACAAAAATAATTGTCTTAAAGCACAGATATGACTATGTCACTCCTCTTCCTAAGAACCTTTACAGGTAACCTATTGCTTCTAGGATAAAATACAGACTCTTTAGTAAGGCTTTTAAAGGCTCTCAAAATTGAGATGATTCAAAGCAATTCCAATAGATTTGTGATGGAAATAGCCATGCGCATCCAGACAGAACTATGAGTACTGAATTGGATCATAAGTATTTTCACCTTTGCTGTTGATATTGTTGTGTGTTTGCTTCTGGTTTTTTTTTAATTTTTCCCCTTTTGATCTGAATTTTCTTGAGCAGTATGATAAATGTGAAATTATATTTAGAATTGCACATGTTTAACCTATATTGGATAACTTGCTCTCTAGGAGAGAGAGAGAAGGCAACAGAGAGAGAAAAATTTGGAACACAAAGTTTTGCAAGGGTGGATACTGAAAACTATTTGTGCATGTATTTTGAAAAATAAAAACTATTATTACAAAAAATAAGCCCCAAGTTGTCTTTTTCAGATTTTGTTTTCATATCATTTCCCTTCACACATACTATCAGTTATTCCTGAACATTGTTATTTCATTTCCTATCTGTGATTTTCCATAGATTGTCCCAAATGTCTCAAGTATATATATTCCTTCTAATCTTAGTGCCTTGCACTCCTTAACTTTCTTCGTTGTTTGGTACAGATATTCCTAAGAAATGTCATTCCTGGTCCTTCTGGTTGCTAGTTTTTTTTTTTTTTGTTTGTTTGTTTGTTTTCGGTCCTTCAAATTATGTTGTATTTATTTTTCTTACACAAATAATCCATACCTCAGTAGAATATAAGTTTCTAGAAGGCAGAGCAGGTTTTAATTTTTTTAATATCTAGCACTTAGAATGATATTTTGCATAAAGCAGATGCTTAATAAACCCTTGTGGGAATGAACTGAATTTGTTTTATTGGAAAAAATCAAATTCTCTTTTCCATTGGATATAAGAAAAATCATAATTCAATAAGACTTCATGCAAGTCATAAAGCCAACTCTTTTTCCTTCTCTACAGACTGATATTTATTTATGTAGAGTTTTCAAAAAGTACATACAAAACATGATTTCTATGCAGTCCATAGCAGAAGTTCATACATGTTCTGTTGCTGTCTTTCTTGGGAAATATATAAAAATCTTGGTCATAAAAACAGAACATGATAAATTTTCCCTTTGCTTTTAAAGGCTATTTTAGAACTTTAAAAGTTTTTTACCTTGGTAACTATTATATTTTTGTTTTGTACTTTCTTTAAAAAAATCTGTGCACTGAAATTTTTATGAAATTTTCTGAATGACTCAGAATAAGTAATTTCTCCTTTTTGGGTATCAGTTCCTTGACCAATAATTTAAAATAAAAGATTGTACTAGATGACCACTAATGATCCTTCCATGTGAAAGATTCTATTGTTTTGTGCAAAAGGTTTAAGGAAAGTATTAAATATGAAGCCAAAAAGTCTGGAAATCCAGTGTTGGCTCTGCCAAATACCAGCTATATAGTCTTTGGCAAGTCACTTTCCCAAAGACTGAACTCCATCATCTGGAAAATGAGAGTATTGAACTTGATGCTCTACACAGTTACTTCTAACTCCAACATTCATTTACTTAGAATTTCAAAATGAAAGCTAAAATAACTAAAATTTAGCTCTGAGAATTAATTTAATCTAATCCACTGCCCATGTACTCAACCAGTATTTTTTATTGAAATTTCACCATCTAGACTCTTTTTTTTTGCATTAAGGAACCCTAGCCCCCCAGAGGAGGGTCAACATTTAGCCTATGAACCAGAAATAAAATGTCCCCGTTTAGAGGCCTCTTATGGAAAACTAGATCTCAGTAGGACAGTTTCAAAACTACTCTTATAGTAGCAAGAATGGAAATGAGCTATTCCTAGATACATTCATAGGGATTTCATTAACTTGCCAGATGACCTTGAGAAGCTTATTTTAACCTCCTTCAGTGTAGGCAAAATTGGGATAATAACTTTTTTCTCACCTATGGGAATGTTGAGATTCTTCATTAATTAAAGTTTTGAACATGATTTCAAACTCTCAGGTACAGAGGATTAGTGTAAAAGATTATTTTATCTTTGATCAAAATGGTACAGCTCTTTCCCTTATTAAAATAAAAGAATCAAGCAGAAAGGGAATTTCTTATCCTCAATAAAACTCACTATATACTACATGGTGCATGTAGTCCATATTAAATATTATTTAATACAATATTAAATATTATTAAACTACTAAATCTCTATTTATAGGATTTAAAGCTGAAAATGACCTTTGAGATAGTTTATTCCAGTTTCTTACCACTTCCTTTTTCACTAGTGATAGAAACTGAGACCCAGAGAAGGAACTAGCTTGTCATAGTCATTCTGGTGGTAAATACAAGAGTCAATATTTGAACCATAAGGACTTCTAAAATTTTTATATTGAATTTTTATGACAGAACCTTAATCCCTTTCATATTAGCATTTGCTCTTTTGAGTATTATATAATAGAATGCAAACATCAATGGATAGAGATGAAGACAACTAAATAAGATATTTGGGCCAATTAACTTGATGAAATTTCTGAAAATATATGTACCCAAGACATAGATACATTAGCATGTAGGGAAAACCTAGCTCCATATTCTGTATATAATGAGGATGAAATGCTCTCTATGTAAAATTTTTATTTAATGCACAATATTATCATTATTACTTCTATCCACAATAGCATATAAGAAAATACTCCTTCTTTATTACACAAAGCTATAGAAACTTACCCCTCCTCAACAAAATTTGCCCAGTGCACAGTAGCAATTAAGTAGAAAGACAGAAAGCAAGAAGTTGGTTTGGGAATGTATTTTTCCTCCTCCCCACCTTTTTTTTCCTTCTTGCTGAGGCAATTGGGTTTAAGTGACATGCCCAGGGTTACACAGCAACTAGGAAGTATTAAGTGTCTAAGACCAGATTTGAACTCAGGTCCTCTTGACTTCAGGGCTGGTGCTCTATCTATTGTACCACTTAGCTACCCCTTCTTCCCCCTTTTTTGAAACTGTAAATGGAAAGGGGTTTTTAGGGTTTTGTGACTATACACACACACACACATACAAATAATCATGTATATATATATATATATATATATATATATATATATATAT
>JAJPUD010000070.1:199859-272773 GCA_023553655.1 Myrmecobius fasciatus
TAGTATGTGAGAGAGAGAGAGAGAGAGAGAGAGAGAGAGAGAGAGAGAGAGGTATAGTGAGGGACAGGAAGAAAAAGAAGGGAAAGGGCAGTGAGAGGGGAAAGAAAAGAAAAGAGGACAGGGGGAGGGAAGAAAAGGGGGAATAATTATTGTGTAGTGACTAGAATTCTGACTTCAAAGTCAGGAAAAAACTGTGTTCAAGTCTTGCTCTGATACATATAAGCCTATGTAGTGCTGGGAAAATTTCTTAATTTCTTAATGCCCTCTAAAATAATAAGTTGCAGAGCAGCTACCTATTTGCGTTGCTAGAGGAGTTTCCCTAACCAGAAATTTTCTAGATTAATTAATATCACATATTTAAATATAAATATTCAATATTGTATAGCAATAAGGTAAGATGAAATATCACCCTGAATTATTATAAAAATTAATGTGCTATAACAGTCAAAAAAGACAATACAGTCTGGAAAGAGCTGAGAGGCATAGTTTCCAGAAAAAAGTAATATTCTCACTATATTCTTTTGTTATACCACACCTGGGAAAACATGTTCATGTCTAAACAATGTAATTTAAGAACATTAAAAAGCTAGACAGAATCAGAGGATGGTATCCAAGGTGATAAAGGACCTTGAACCCTTGACAAAATGAAAATCAGGTGAAGGAAATTGTCATGGTTAGCCTAGGGAAGAGATAATTCAAGAATTTGGTAGTAATCAAATATTTGAAGGGTTGCCATGTAAAGGGAAGTTTTAGACTTGTTCTGTTTAGCTCCAGGTGGAAAAATAAGGGATGATCAGTGGAACTTACAGAGAAAAGAAAGTTTAAGTTGGCTGTCAGGGAAAAAACAAATTAAAAAAAAAACAAAAAAAAAAAAACAAAACAAAAACTTCTAGCATTTAAAGCTTTAAAAGTAGAATGTACCATGGTAAAAGTAGGCGAATTCCTTTCCATGATGGTTTTCAGGCAGAGCCCAGATGAAAAGTTGTCTGAGATATTATGAGTTGGGAAGTTCCTTTTGTCTAAAGATTGGATTACATTAATACTTTCCAACTCTTAGTTTGTGATTCTGTGAAGAGATAATTTAATGACATGATTTCTCCCCTGCCTCTGCCAAAATGTAGTAAAGTGTAAGAATTTGGGGTTTAAATTTTTTTTAAGTTTGTTTTGTTTTGTTTTTCCACTGTGCTTGTTAATATTCTATAGAAAAGAAGTGTGAGAACAGAAATGTCAAAACTAGGATGATTTAAGGTACAATTTGTAATTCTGCTACCCAGGAAAAATTGCCTCTATTTCTACAGCATCTTTCTGTGCTTAAACAATTCATCATCTCTCACTTGGCATTATTTTTTTTCAAAAGGATATGTGCTATTGTCCACTGATATGGGCAATGCTCCATTATTTTCTGAAGATATATCATTATGCAGTAAATCTAAAGCATATATTGTTTCATCCATGAGACAATTTCACCTTACAAGCATAGTATCCAAATATTGCCCAGACCCAATCTAGATGCACAGAGTTACATGCATTTGTTAGTATCCTTTTTGAAATATGGTTCCACTTATTCAGGAAAATGAATTAGAGTATTTTTAAAGAACAACATAAATTGTTGTTTTAACAATGAACACCAAAGAAAACGATTCATATTCTAGATGTCAGAAAGTTTTAACTATGAATACTTTTTTCCTATATTTATATTCTCATTTGACTATGGTAACTATTGAAAATATACTCTACTCTACATGGTCCCAGGGGAGCTCCTTGTTAATAATTCATATTCAGGAAGTAACTTTGTGGGATGATATTGTGCTTGCCATATGATGCAAAAAGGGTAGTTTATCCCCTGCCCCAGCTCCAAATTTTAATACTGTACTAAACAATACAAAATTCAAAATGCTGTGAAAGAAGGCTATTTTTGTTTGAGGTAAAAACTGGCAAGCAATGGGAAAAATACTTTAAAATTAAATTTAGAGGGTTGAAGAGATGGCAGCATTATTGACAGCTAGGGAATATTATTGCAGACTGTCAAAAAGGCAAAATGGAGAAGGTATGCTAAACCCTAAATGAAAAGAGACAGGGAAGAAATTAGCTACAATAACACAAAAGAAAACAGAGACCACTGGAATGTAATTAGTTGGGCCAAAGAAGATACAGAACAATTAGATGTGGCTAATATCTTCTTTATTTTGATATTTAAATTGTCCTTTTTTTCTCCTAATAAATATTACCCTGTTCTTTATAGCTGCTGGAAGAGTTGGACTAGGACATGGAGAGTGGTGTTCTTTGACTTTCATTCATCTTGACTCTCAATTACAATGATAGAATCATTCTAATAGTTTTTTTTTTTTGGTAACAATTACAAAACCACTGAAAATACAAACCTAATGTGAACTCTCTCAATGACTGTGAGTAGCCATAAAGCCTATTTGTCCTAAAATTGATGCTGCCCTCCAGCTTGGAACTGGATGAAAGGGGGAAAGCATTTTAAGATGCACTGTCTCTAGTGCTTCTCAGCCTATCACCACTATAAGAAAAAAAAAATCCTGATTGTCTAACATTATCCTAAGAAGTTAATTTAAACTAAAACCAATTTATTTACCAAGTAATAATTAGTAAATACTTACATTAATAACTAAAAAGCAACCTAGATATAAACACTACTTATTTATTAATGGGAAGGACAGCCAACAAAGCAGTAATTAGATTAAGCAAAACCAGGCAGAGAAGGAGCAGCCTGGTAACCTTTGACTTTTTCTGCTCTTGAAATTTTCCATCTCCTTAGTGGATATATGGAAGAAATAATTTGTTTTGTTTCAAAATAACTCATCTTCAACAAATTAAAATAAATTATGGTACTCAAAGTGTCATGCTTTCTCCTTGCTACACATCAAGTGATCAGTATGCTGTTGAGGGAAAGAGGACAATGATAAATCTCCCAGACAACAGATTCAGATCACATTCAAATTCTTTAATGAAATATGCTTCTAGGCTTCATTGCAGTTATTAATTAACAGTAAACTAAAATCATCAGGATGACACTGTTGCTATGGTTCTAAGTTTTCTCTGAGAATAGATCAAAGAAAAAGTAGTAGAGTGGGATGGAAGAGGGTGTGGGGAATTGCTGATCTCAAGAGTCATTTCTCTAGGTCAGTTTTTAGATCACTAGCAAAGATTTTAAAATAGAAATGATAAGTTCCTACTGTCTTGACCACTTCTTATAAAGAAGTGAGAACATGGAGAACATGAATATTACAATAAACACATAAGTTATGTGCTTTGATAACTTTGCAAAGTATAGGATATACAAAGGCTGTGTAGTGGAAAGAACATAAAAAAGGGAAAAAGAATTAATAGATTTTGGTGTGCTAATAATTTGCTCTAGAATACTAGACTCAATAAAATGCATCTGATTTTATGAATTTTGGAATGCCTTTCAATTATGCATATCACAACTCATCCATGCCTACCTAATCTGTGAAACTATTGTCCATGATGTCCTGTAGATTAAGCTATTGGTTTTACTCAAAATGCTAGAGATTTTCCTCAATCTCTCCTCACATTAAGAGGGAACATTCAATCTCTCTACCTATCATCTTTTACTCTCATAATCATCATGATCATTTGGCCTAAGGAAGATGTAGGAGGGCTAGTTATGGCTGATAAATCACAATAATCAACACATCTTCTTTTCCTATCATACAATGATCATCATACAGGGGTCTTTCCTTTCCTGGAAATGTTTTCTCCTATGTACAATAAGGGAATCAGACTAGATGATTAAGGTCCCCTATAGATTAAACATTGTGTTCTATGTTTAAAGGTTTTTTGCAGCTCTTATACTTCTCTCATTTCTTTTCCATTTCTTCACCTTCCTTCTTCACCTTTCTCCTCTCTACTTCTCTTCTTTTTTTCCTTTCTTATTTTCCTCTCTAACGTTCCTTTCTTCATTCCTTCCTTGCTTCCTTCTTTCCTTCCCACATTCTTTGTCTCTCTCTCTCTCTCTCTCTCTCTCTCTCTCTCTCTCTCTCTCTCTCTCTCTCTCTCTCTCTCTCCTCCCCCTTTTCTCTTTTTCCCCTATTTCTCTTCCTGTTCCCTTTAAATTTTTTCTTGATAACCTAGCCCAGGCTGGGAGGTACTTAAAGATCTAATCCCAATACTGATCATCACTGAAACTTTAATATAATCTTTTTGTTTTGGTTTGTTTTCCTGACCTGAACTGCCTTCTCTTCCTTTGGCAACTTGTTAGCTTTCCACTCTCAAGGACTCCCTAGATTTAGTGTGGATATCTTAGCTTTAGCTGTATTGCAACTCAGAACTCCCAACCTCAAGCAAACCACCAAATCTCAGTCTCTTCTAGTAGCAGGGACTAAAGGCATAAGGCACCACACCCAGTCTCTCACATCAAAGTTTCTAAAAATGAAGATGTAAGCTTTGGTATCTAAAAAAGGGAATAGATTAGGCCAGTTCTAGAAGTGATCATTTACTTAAGACAATCATCCTAAATCTTTTCTTTCCTATGAAAATAATAGCAAAACTTGTAAAAGATGAACATAGAGGATGCTATAACTCCTAAAATATCGATGGCTTGAAGGGTCATTTAATCTAATATGTATCTGAACTGGAAACCTATGTACAACACCATCAAACTGTAATTACCTAGTCTTGATTTAAGAACCTCTAATAAAAGGAAACCCATTAAATCTAGTCTGTTCATTCCACTTTTCAATAGTTCTAATGACTATATTGCTTTTCTTTATACCAAGCCTAAAATGACCCTATGTTTCTAGTTCTATTCTTTATGGGCTTAAACTCATCTCTCTTTGCTTAGTTTCACCACACTTCACATACCTGCTGCCTTTAGACACAGACAATTGAATTAAACCACAGGCACCTATATTCTGTCATCTGGAAAAGGAGCAATGAGATGCATAGACTTAAAGGACAAAGACTCAACAAACTAGCAATTAAGCCAGGACTTACCATTCAAACAAATTTTCTGAGAAGGGATAGTAAAGAATAAAGAAAGCAGAATTTTTTTTTAAACAAAGTACATGGTGGCAGCTAGGTGGCACAGTAGATAGAACCTGAAGTCAAGAAGATCTGAGTTCAGATGTGACCTCAGACACTTAACACTTCCTAGCCGTGTGACCCTGGGCAAGTCACTTAACCCCAATTGCCTCAGCAAAATAAATAAGTAAATAAAAATAAAGTACTAAAAACTTGAACCACCAAGCAATGGGTACTAGTTACTTTAAACAAACAATTAAAATATCAACTTAGGTATAAACATGGCCTATTTCATGGAACCATTATGAAGAAAGCTCTTTGAAAATTGCAAAAAAAAGAAATGTTAATTTTCAAATACAAGATTCATGAGAAGCATAAAAAAAGAAAATTGCAAAGTGTTATATAAATGTAAATTAGTATGGTTGATATTTCTAACACAGCAAAGAATCTCTGGGAGAGGATTCTGGGATGGCAGAGTAGGTCAGAAAACTTTTGGCTCTCCAAATTTCCTTCACAAAAGACAGAACAGCAAAAATAAACATGAGGTAAATCAGTAGTCCTCCTAAAACCATTTGAGAAGATTCCATGAAAAAACCTGTCCTCCAGGGCTGGAAGTTTGGCCAGAGTGAAGTGAAAACACTTCCAGGCAGACTGTAGAATCAACAAACAGCAAGCCTTAGGAGCAGTGAAGTTGAGAAGCATCCCTAGCTTTAGAAACTTTCATCTTGTATATCATGTGGAGGTCTGGCTATGAAGAAGGAAAGAACTGAATGAGCTTCCATTGTCAAAGGATGTCAGCACAGTTTGTGCTAACCCTACAGGTACCAAGTTCTGGCTGCAAATAGAAGGAGCTAGCTCAAACTTGGTGAGTGCAATAGAGGAGTAGGCACCCTGTTGACTGTGGGCACTTGCAGGACAGGAAAGTCCCTGATTTCGGTTCAGGGGCAGAGGGAACAGCTGTAGTTTACAACTATCAGAGGGACAGTATGGCAGAGGGTCCTGGCTGTAACTTAGGAGGGGAGAGGATAGCTCAAGTTTGGGACCAGAAGCAGACCTAAGTAAATAAAAGAAAGGACATGAGACTTGGGGCATCATCCCCATACCTCAGGACTACAACTTGATCCCACCAATAGCTGTTAAAAATAAAATTAATTAAATAAATAAAATGAGTAATCAAAAAATAAATTACCTAACTTTAGATAGTCATTATTGTTATAGAAAAAAATCTAGATTCACATTCAGAGGGAGATAATGGCACTTAAAAAAAAGCCTATTTTCAATGAAAAAAGTCAAATGAAACCAAGTACAAAAAGAGTCCTTGGAAGAACTTAAAAAGGACTTTTAAAACCCAATAAGAAAGATTGAGAAAAAATTAGAAAAAAAAAAGAACAATCCAAGAAAATCAAGAAAACTATGAAAAGAAAGCCAACCAATTGCAAAAAGAAAATCCAAAAGGAAGTAAAAAAGAAAATAATTCCTTGACAATTAGGATTGTGCAAGGGGAAGCAAATGATATTCTAAGACATCAAGAAAATCATAAAACCAAATCAAAAGAATAAATAAATAGAAGAGAAAGGTAAATATCTTATCAGAAAAACAACTGATCTGGAAAACATATAGAAAAGAAATAATATGAATAGTCAGACTACCTGAAAATTATGAGAAAAAGAATTTTGATACAATATTACAATATCAAGGAAAATTGCCCTGAAGTTATAGAACAAAAAGATAAAGCAAAAATCCAACAATCACCTCCTGAAAAAGATTTCAAAGAAAAATTTACAGGAATATCATACTCAAGTTTCAAAACTTCCAGGTTAGGGAGAAAATAAGTGAAGAAACAAGAAAAAAAAAATAAATCTTATGGCGTTACAATTAGAATTACATAAGACCTATTAGCTACTATGATGAGGGGTTCTGGCTTGAAATACTATATTCCATAGATAAAAAAAGTTGGGGTTATCACTAAGTATATATCATACCCAGCAAAATTAAGTAGAATCCTAAATAGAAAAAATGGACATTTAACAAACACACAGACTTTCAAATTTTTATGACAAAAACAGCAGAATTTAAGGAAAAAATTAACATATATATTCTAAAGAAATAAAGTAAACATTAAAAGTCAATTATTTACTACTTATATGTGAAATATTAATAGCACTCATGACTATCAGCATGATTTGGTTGGTTTGAAAGAGAGGAATGGATTAGGTTGTTGTGATGGAGTCATTCAAAAAAAAACTATATAAGGAAAGTAAAAATAGTAATGATATCATACAAATGAGGCATAAATGAAAAAAAAATTATATAGAAACTGGTGGGGAGAGGGCAGGTGGTGGTGAAACTCCACTCTCATCAGGAATGTGTTTAAGAGGGAATGTATATGTCTAAAAAAGTATAAAAGTCTTATAAATTCAGAAAGAAATAAGAAGTCAAAGGTTCAGGGTCTGGGAGATAGTAGGTAGTAGTAAAGCAGAGAAGTGAGGAAGAATAGTGGAAATAGGGTGAGGAGGATAGTGAGGGAAAATAGGAAAGAGGAAAATACACAAGTAATTGTAACTCAGAATATGAATGGGAAGAATTTATTCCTAAGACAAAAAAATGGATAACATTAAAAAAAAGTTGAATTCAAGAATATGTTGCTTCCAGGAAATTTTATAAAAATGAAAACTATACACAAAAGATAAAATAAAGGGCAGGAGTAGAATTTAGTATTTTAAAAAAGCAAGGATAGTAATCATCTCAGATAAAGTTAAAATTAAAATAGATTTAATCAAAAGTGAAATATAAAGAAACTATGCTTGTCAGCAATAGCATTCAATATGGTTTTAGACCATTTAAAATATCTAGACAGTATAAAATATCTGAGTGTATTCTTGCCAAAACAGACACAGGAATTATATGAATATAAACATAAATGACTTTTTATAAAAATAAATGCACACATATCTAAATAATTAAAGTATATTTATTGTTCCTGAATAGGTAAAGGTAATATAAAATCAGTATTTTATCTAATCTATATTTTCAATATGATCATGATCAAATTACCAAAAAATACTTTATTGAGTTAGAAAAAATAAATAAAAAATAGTTCATTTGGAAGGATAAAAGTCCAGGAACTTCAAAGAAACCTGGGGAGAAAGATGCAATAGATTCAGAAGTGTCAGATCTTAAACTATATTATAAGGTGAGAGCATTGTTGAAGTATAAAATCTATGTATCCAAGAACAGAGGGAATGCAGAAAACTTGGGGGGGGGGAGGCCTTCACAGACAATCTTTTAGCTAGGATATGGTTCAACTGGAATATTGCTGTGCTGGAGGAGATTATGAGTTGATTGATTTAGAAAAAAAATGGAAATACTTGGATTTATAAAAAAAAAAGATGCTACCCATCTTCAGAGAAACAGATGATGTGAGGAAATAAGCACTGTATGGTCTTACATATATGTGTATGAATGCATTTGTGTATATGTTTGTGTATGTATATGTGTACATATACATGTACACATATATGTGTATATGTGTATATACATGTCTCCATGCATAATTGTAGTCTTCGTTAGGGGGGTGAGGGGAAAGGATGAAATAGAAGAAAAAGTGTCCAACAGAGAACTAAAGAAGACCAAAAAGAAAGAAAAAAAAGCTGGGGAACTTTGAAAACAATGTGCAGTATTATTATATAGGTTTTCTTCATATGAAATTTATTGTTGTATATTGAAATCTCTTATGGTCTGCTGTATTCATGGTAATTTTGTTTCTTTTCTCATTTTGTATTTAATTTTAAAAGAAAAAAATAATTTCTAACAGATGACTAAAATAATAAATAGTCAATCAATCCTTGATAAGTCCATTAACAGCTAAAAGTTTCATTTTCAGTTTTGTCTTTTTAATTCTAGCACTGTACTGGCATGAAGAAGATGTTTTATAAATGCTTGTTGATTGATTGGATTGATTGATTGTTTTTATTTGTCAAAAGTAAGGGAGTCCTGAATTCTGATAGAAGGGTTCAGATAATAAGCAGAAAACATATGTTGATAAATCAAATCCTGAAAACTAATGCAGACAAGATTAGGAGGGAAGCAATAAATTGGGAAATCATCTTTACATTTAAGGATTTTGATAAAGGCCTCATTTCTTATTTTTTATTAAAGCTTTTTATTTGTATAACATATGTATGGGTAGTTCCCCAGCATTGATCTTTACAAAGCTTTCCATTACAAATTTTACCCCCAGTCCCCTCCCCTCCCCTAGATGACAGGAAGGCCACTACAGTTAATAATGTTGAAATGCTTGAGAAGTTATGCAAGAAAAATCCTATCTGCAAGAAAAAAAAAAGAATCAGAGAAAGGCAACACAATGCAAGCAAATGTCAATAGAGATCATGAAAATGTTACGTTGTGGTCCATATTTCATTTCCCTCTCTCTGGGTGTATATGGTTTTCTTCAGTGAACAATTGGAACTGGTTTGAGACAATTCTTTGTTGCAGATAACCAGGTCCATCAGAATTGATCATCATGTAATACTATTGTTGCTGTGTATGATGATCTCCTGGTTCTGCTCGTTTCACTCAGCATCAGTTCATGCAAGTCCCTCCAGGCCTCTCTGAAATCGTCCTGCTGGTCGTTTCTTACAGAGCAATAATATTCCATAACATTCATATAGCATAATTTATTCAGCCACTCTCCAATTGATGGGCATCCCTTCAGTTTCCAGTTCTAGCCACTACAAAAAGGGCTGCCACAAACATTCTTGCACATGTGGGTCCCTTTCCCTCCTCTAAGATCTCTTTGGGATATAGGCCCAGTTGAAACATTGCTGGGTCAAAAGGTATGCACAGTTTGGCAACTTTTTGAGCATAGTTCCCAATTGCTCTCCAGAATTGTTGGATGTGAACAGAAAATTTTCAGATGATGAAATTAAAACTATTTATAGTCATATGAAAAGGTGCTCCAAATCACTATTGATCAGAGAAATGCAAATTAAGACAATTCTGAGGTACCACTACACACCTGTCAGATTGACTAAGATGACAGGAAAAGATAACGGTGAATGTTGGAGGGGATGTGGGAAAACTGGGACACTAATACATTGTTGGTGGAACTGTGAACGGATCCAACCATTCTGGAGAGCAATTTGGAACTATGCTCAAAGAGTTATCAAACTGTGCATACCCTTTGACCCAGCAGTGTTTCTACTGGGCCTAAGAGATCTTAGAGGAGGGAAAGGGACACACATGTGCAAGAATGTTTGTGGCAGCCCTTTTTGTAGTGGCTAGAAACTGGAAACTGAATGGATGCTCATTAATTGAAAAATGGCTGAATAATCTGTGGTATATATATGTTATGGAATATTGTTATTCTATAAGAAATGACCAGCAGGATGATTTCAGAGAGGCCTGGAGAGACTTGCATGAACTGATGCTGAGTGAAATGAGCAGAACAGGGGATCATTATACATGGCAACAACAAGACTATATGATCAATTCTGATGGACATGACTCTCTTCAACAATGAAATGTTTCAAACCACTTTCAATTGGTCAGTGAAAAAGGCCATATACACCCAGAGAGAGGGATATGAAATCTGGACCACAACATAACATTTTCATGTTCTCTATTGATGTTTGCTAGCATTGTTTCCCTTCTCAAATTTTATTTTTCTTGTAGATCCGACTTTTCTTGCACAGCAAGATAACTGTAAAACAATGTATACATATATTCGATTTGTCAAGTATTTTAACATAATTAACATGTAGTAGACTTCCTGCCATCTAGGGGAGGGGTGGGGAATGGGAGGGGAATATTTGTAATGGAAAGCTTTGCAAGGGCCAGTGTTGAAAAATTACCCGTATATATGTTTTACAAATAAAAAGCTTAAAAAAAAAAGATAAATCAAATCCTGAATCTGATCATCAAATGAACACGTCTTCTTTATTTCTTTAGTGGTCACACTTTGCTATTGGTATGTCACATGGGTTTTTTGAACTGAAATAAAGATGGACTACAGTGTTAGATACCCTGTCTTTAAAGATACAGAGCCTGTGTGAATTACTTTGTCATCACAGATTGACCCCTTCAGTTAACTGACCCATGTTCCTCCTTATCTTACACAGGCACAGAGCATAGGAGGAGAGAGTACCAACAAATTCACTCTTGCCTCCTCTACTGCCTTCCAAGTAAGTAAAGCAGCAAAACGATCTAGAATGAATATTAAAAGGAAGGTCCTGAGTCTCCCTCAGAATAGTGGCCATGCCAATTAAATGTAACCTCCATATGCTTGCTCCGATGATGACTTTCAATACTGTTAACCTGATATCTTTGCTTCTGAGACTCTATTGGGTTTCTTGCCATAGTATTATAATTGGTCAGAGGGGAAACTATAAGAATTTGTAGAAATATAAGGATAAATCCATAAAAACTCATAGAAAAACAACTCAAAGTTCATGTCTCCTGGAGATGGGTTAATACTGTTATATGATATACTCTGAGGAAATTACAGGAGCAAACAGATCAATTTAGTAATCAGCCAATGGATTTAAGTTGCATTCTTTTAATTAATACAAGTAAATATACTGTGAAGCATAAAATTCCATAAGGTACCTATTCCTAGTTACTTGGCTAAAAGGCACAGAAAATTATTTTCAATTAGGAATTTTGAAAAGCACTATGAACTATTTTTTCCATTCCATACTCTAGATTAAAATACAACAAAATTAATATTTCTAACATACTGCTTAAATCATGCCATTTCTCTCCTTAGAAAACCTCAGTGACTCTTTATCTCCTATTGGATAAAGTTTGTACTGATTGGTTTCAAAGCTATCCATAGTCTGGCTCCTATCTACCTATCAGAGCTTAGTGTATATAGAAGAAAATGGGTTGGAGATGGAGGCAGGGAGATCTGGGTTCAGTTCCCATCTTTGAAATTTGTAAGCTGTGTTACAATATATACATCATTTAATTTTTTGAGCTTTAATTTTTTTCACCCATAAAATGGATAATAACTATGTTTAGTATTTTCTATAGGTTTGTTATGGCAATGGAATCTGTTGAACTGGTATTTAATTCACAGTTGCCTGTATGTGTGTACACACACACACACACACACACACACACACACACACACACAATAGTATTAACAATTGCCACCCAAAAAAAAGAGCAATAGCAGTAATAGGGGAAATTTTCATAATGATTAAAAAAATCAAAGGAAGTAAAACAAGTATTTTTTCTCTAATCAGATATCTGAGCTAAGATATTCTGATTCTTTTACATCATATTAAAAAGGTCAACTATTCATTTATTAGTTCAACAATTTTTTTCTACAACAAAGGTAGTTGTGGGAAAATCCCTAAAGAACATAGAAGAACACAGTCATTCTTCAATGAGTATTGCTAGAATCTAGATTTATATCAAAGACTCTCAAGCAATTCAAATTTTTGGTTACTTCCCTCCAATTTCAAAGAGAAGTTTCTTTTTTATCTTTTATTATACAATGTAAATGTGAAAATTGATTTCCAAAGCTATAAAGAATACTATTTTCCTAAAGCTTGTTATTTTTCAATCTGTTGTTTTCCCCTCTATTTCACCTAGACAAACACATATTCAGATAATGGCTGAGGCTTAATAAAGGTATTAAGTATTTCAGCAGAAATTTATCTTGATACCTAAATTAGTGAGAAAGCTACATAGTCCTCTTCTCCTCTAGAACTGAAAAATGTTAATGCTTCCACCAGTAATACTGCTGTACTTTTATGCTTTTAAATCTTTAATTATCAGAGGAGCTTCATTACATGATTCATTTATCAATTTTTATAACTGCATATGCATAAAATATAAATATGGGATGATTTCACTGCTGATTAAGTAGTTAGCACAGTCTAAAGCATTTTTCAAAGTACAATCAACTACAGCAGGGATTTTTCTTCTTCAATAAATCTATTACTTGATGGGCTAGATAAACACATCATAGTTTAACTGCAACTTGAATTTCAAAGATTCATCCACTGTACCAGTAAGCTGAATAGCATGAGATAACAGACTGTTGTACTTTAAAAAATGTTGACAAAGGGCTAAAATTATCAGGGAAAAATGAGAAAAATAATTCATTTAGTTATTTTTCTCTAAATATTTTCTTTTGTCTTATATTATGTGCAAAGTACTCTGTGAGATGTCCTGGGAGGGGGATAAAATATCTATCATAGGTTTTGATCTTCTTGTAGACAGGAATGATGTCATTAAGCTCTTTATAAAATTATTAGATTTGGGGACTGGAAGCAATCTTTGAAATCACCTAATTTCATCCCACTATTACTGAAAAGCACAGAGAGGGCAAATGAAAAAATAACATCTAAAAACTAGCTTTTGGCAGATCAGATATATTCTAGCCATGCAGAGTTCACTACATCATTCTGGTTTTACACATATTGTTTCTGACAGAGTGATAGGCACAACATAATTACTATCTTTCTCTCTCTGTATATATATATGTGTGTGTGTGTATACATATATATATACATACACAAATATGTATATCTGACCAATTAACTACTCAGCATCTATAAACAAATGCATATTAATCCACTAATAGTTTACATTCCTTTCCCAATATCTTCTGAACTTCCCTAGTCACCTGTAAATCATGCAGAGTATTAAATAAACTAAGATGCAAAATGAAAGTTCTCCAATAATGTACTTTTGCTAAATGGATTATATCTCACTGTTTTGGTTTTTATAATATATGGCTTAGAATTTTGAATGCATCTTTCATTGAAAATAAAATGTAGAGCAACATCTCATGTGAATATACATGGGCATACTTACTGGCCTTAGTCAAACTGATCTTTTTTGCATGAACTTAGTTCTAAAAGGGAATCTAAAATACTTAGGAAAAGAGAGAGTGTCTTCTAGCTATGAAAGATTCAGTCAGTGAAAAAAAAAACACAAAGGCTATCTTGTAAGACTAACAAGTCAATTTAGCTCAATCATGGAATGCGAGAAAGGATTTTGGAAAGGCAAGTGGGTACAAGGCTTTAAAATGCTTCAAATTATTTGACCCTAGAGGTAATTAATAAGAACTTCAATGAACAGGATTGGCAATGTGGTCAAATCATTTTAGCAATTTAGTGGAGGATGGATCAAAATGAAGAAAGGCATGAGACAGAAGGCTATTGCCTAGATGGGAAGTAATGAGATCCTAAAGTAGAATTGTAACTGTAGGGATATAGAGAAGGGAACATGTTCAAGAGATTCTGAGCTGATAGAAATGACAAAATTTGACAGTTTACAGTATGTATAGAGGGTGTGAAAGAAGTCAGGTTTAACATAAAAGTTATATTTACTTTCTTATTTCTATAGATATCTTAAGAAAATGGTCTCTTCATATTTTAAGGAAGTCTTCAAAGAAAATATGAGAAAAAATAAGTGAGCTTTTACAATTATTACTTCTAATAATCCACACCACAGACAGATAGGTGGCACAGTCTAGAGATTCAAGAAGACCAGAATTCAAATCTAGCTTTTATACTCTCTGTTTACTCATCTGTAAAATGGAGGTAATAATAGCATAGCTCTTTCAAGATCATTGTGAGGACCAAATGAGAAGAGAGATGTAAAGTACTTTGTAGGGCTTAAAGGGCTATACAACTTATTTATTATACTTTTTAATCAGGGTGTAGAGATTTTAAGACCTCAGTATATTTACTATCCATGGAAATTTAAAAAAAATTGAGTCAATAGAATAGTTAATTTTAAAGTCTCTCTAGAATATAAAGTATCTTTCATATGTACATCAAAATTATAAAAATAAATATGACAGATAAAAGTATGGACATGATTTAATTTAATAATTTCTTTATCAATGACATCAAAGGGTAACACAAGAGGATGGATGTTCACTTTATGTTTCCCTATTCCAAAGAAGATGCCCTTAACAGAAATTAAATAAAACAAAGATTTTTGAAAGTGAAATTCTATTAAAAAAATTTCATTTCTAGATAGTAAAATACTAATTGCATTGATTTCTACTAAACTATAGCATTTCTTTGATGAAATCTACATCAGGAAAGAGATAAGTCTAACTTTTTAATAGAAAAACAAAGTGAATGAAATATACATATGTATATGTAGCCTATATTCTAATATAATAATTGCATCAAAGTTTAGTTAATGTTTCATATGTATATGTATGTTCATGTGTGTAGATATAATTATGCATGGATGTGTATATATCAAAACAACTGTGCAACTTACTTTATCAAAATATATGGACTAGAATTATCCAGTGTGAAAAGGAATGAAGAAGTTATACTCTTTGCCATTGGAGGGTGTACATAATTTTAGATAAAAATTGAAATTATACATCATTTTAGTGTATACATAAGAAATATAGGCTTATAAAGATTATAAATATATATAGGATATACAAAAGCAGTTTCTGGTGAGAAACTTCAGAAGGAAATACTTAAAGGAATCATATCATCAATATTTATTTTTAACATTTTTGGCACATTTAAAACATAGTTGTTGAATTTCCACATTGAATATCAGTAGACATTTTGACACTCATTCCCTCTTGCCAAGTACTCTAGATGATATGGCATGAGAAACAAAACAGTCATTAGTTATGTAATTTTAGGTAAATCATGAAATAATTTATATGAAAAGATTTTACAAACTCTATAGAAGAGCAATATATTGATAGTATTGTGAGCCTCTAAGAGAATTAGTATTTTGATCATTAAAATGAGCATACAGAACTGGGATTTCTAATATTCTTTTAAGGAATAAATTCTGATTCCCAGTGAATGAGTTTTTAAAATTACAGGATACTTTTCAGTAAGAAAGTATGTTCCTTTCATGGCCTAAACATAAACCTATTTTTTATTTATGCTAAAAAATATACTTTTTTTAAAAAACACACTCATAATAACATATTGCCAATGGGTCCACCCAAATGGCCCCTTATTTTCCTGCTCTAAGTTTGAAAAATCTCAAATTTCTTCCTTTGATGTTATATTTCTATTTGGGGAACACATGAACTACTTAAAAGATTACACTAGTTGAAATAAATTATAGATGAAGAATAGTTGAGGTTATTTCATTCAAAACACTTTTTAAAAGGCAGTCTTATAAATGTCTATTGAAGAGGAAATTTCAAGTTTGTCAATTACCAGTGACAAATGGACAGAGCCATTATCCTGAGACAATAGCATATTATTAATGATTTTTATCAGAAGCTATTACTTAAATTGCTTCACTTTTATTCATGAAAAATGGTCTCTGAGTGACTCAGGCTTTGAATTTATTTGAAAAATTAGTAAATGTGTTAAGAAGTATCCATCTAGCTACACACTTTCTGAATTGTTCCTCAGCCATATGTGGCTGTATTCAACTCTTTCCAGCTTCTATATAATTTTCCATTTGTAATTTTGTCAGTCCTAACCCCTCCTCAAACTTTGAATGGAATATGATTTATTTCACTGGGAATTCTGCCCTGAGATTATCCTGATTTAACATACAGTATATGTCTAAGTTTATTAAAAGCAGCTTCAGAGATGAAACACTCAGAGTGACTGGAGAATTTGGATTCAATTCAAATTCAGCTTAATAGTTATATGCCGTAAACTCTGAGGACCCTCAGTTACTTGGAAAGCTTTCAGTGAAAATTAAGTGATCTATGGACACTATAAAGGCACAATCTGACAGATATTATAATGTAAATATGTGCAAGATTCACAGCCACACACACACATTGCTGTTGCTGCTTTCCATTCTTAGTAATCAAGATTTTATTTTAACCTAAGGTGTGACTGATGAAAATTAGGAAAAGCAACATAAGACTGGAAATTAGTCAGGTCCTCCCCTTGAATTTAGAGTAAAATTATCTCTCCAAAGGAGGTACATATGGATATGTTTGTTAGTCATAAAATGAGAGATAGAATTTTTCAGTGTTAGCACAAATATCTCAGAGTAGCTAGCTATCCAAGTATATCAAATAATCAGCATTTAAGTATCTAATAAATACTTACTTAGTATCTAGTATCTACTAAGTACCAGATACTGTGCATGGTGCTAAAGATACAAAATACTGTAGTCAAATACAAATACAAAAAATGCATAAACAATAAAAAAGTAAAACAATCTCTACTTTCAAGGAAATAATAATTCATTATTGTTTAATTGTTTGATTGGTTTATCTCTTGAGAGGAAAAATAATTGGATGGAAGGTCCTTGGGCCTCAGAATCAGACAATTCTATTCCTGACTTTTCCTAAAGCAGTAACTAAGGATGGGTGATCAGAGCTTTGTCTGAAGGTATTGAATTTGGAGTGTATGGATAGCACTTAACAGCTTGGAAATAATAGATCTTAGCTGCTAGTTAGCAAGAATAATTAGTTAAAATAAAAATCTACCAGATGGCGAGTAGCATGAATTCCTCAGTCCCCATCCCTGTTCTGGCCTCCAGTCCTCTCAGAGCAGTGGCTTGCTGCCAGTGCCCAGGTTTCTCAGTATCTGCTTCCATAAGAAAGTGTTACACAGACTCTTCTCAAAAATATGCTTTGTGAACATTAACCTAATTAAAACCATTTTCATATTTCTGACATTACTAAAAACTTACTGTATGATTCTGTGCAAGTATTTCATACTATCATTTTTTTTCAGTTGTAAAACAAGGCTTAGAAAACATTTCTTATGCCTTCAAATTGAAGGGCCTTATAAGCTCAAAGAAAACAAAATGTCAGTGACCTAAGACTCAATGGAAAGACTCAGGATGCATATGTGCCATGGTATACCAAAAAAATTACATGCCCAGAAAATGACATGAGGAGTAACATTAGGAGCATAAGTTCAGAGACCTGGAGTGGGAACTTCAGAGGTCATTTAGTTGGCATGAAGAAATCGAAGATCAAGTGACTATAGGTTTGTGCTTTGTTTATACTCCAGTTTCATGTTCACAACTACATTACAATCTTCTGAAAGACAAGGTCTATTTTTAAATTCATCTCTGCCTCCTCATTGTCTGACATAGAGCCAGTGTTTAATGTATATTTATTGCAATTAATTGAATAAAAAACAGGGGAACATTTATTTTGAATAAATTATAATAAATACAGATTTTTTTCTTCAAAATACTTGTCATTAAAAGTCAAGCATAATATATCAAACTATTGCCACTGTTTAAATCATTATAGAAATAAAGTAAAAATAAAATGCAATAAATATACAATTATTTTTCTTGAAATATTTATGATTCTTTTCCTTATAAAAAGTCAGATTTCATAATTTAAATGTTATTTAAGTAATATATTATTAAAATAAGTCACTATTCTTAAAATCATTGTTATTTCTTCAAAAAAAATCAATTGTTTTTTACTAAAAGAAATAATTTCAAAATAATTATCCAAATTAATTATTAATATAAAGCCAATGTATTTGTATTATGTTTCCTTGAAATAGTTTGAGGCTGCATTTCCCTATTCAAAGAAAAATAGGCTTTAAAAATAATTATTTATGCTTTTTATAAAAGCTGGAGAAAAGGATCTGTTGTAACTTGCAATAAATGTTTTAACAAAATCTTGAATTTAAATTTTCTTGTCAGTTTACTGGACAGATAACTTTCAATTATTCATTTTGAACTTTTTAATAATAACAAAATAAATGACTAAGTATACCCAAAAGTTCTTTATTCAGAATAAATATGAAGAGTTAATATGGAACACGATAAACTAGGAAACACGACCATTATCATGTAATTGTCATGAAGTAATAACAAAATTCAGATGACAGAAGACTCATTATTTCAGTAGGGAAAAAAATGAGAGCTAAACAAATGATCACAGTTATTAAAGACTGAAAATTTGCATCTGGTTTTTGTTCTTATTCTCTACTAGAAGAGTATCTAAACAAAGAAAATTTCCCAGGAGTTGGGTTTTGATCTAATGTTCCACTGACACATAGAAAAGGCAATCTATTTCAAATCAGAGAATTTTAGTGCAGAAGGTGATCTTTCAGTTTTCCCTTTCACATAGTTAGTAGTCTTGTTCATATTCTTGCTATCTTTTATTTGGATTACCCCAATAGCCTGCTAATTGATCTTTTTGCTTTAAGCATCTCCTTCTCTACTTCATTTCCCACATAGCTGCCAAAAGGATTTTCCTAGATCATAAGTGTGACCATGTCACTCTTGTGTTCAATAAATTCTAAGGACTCTTTTTAACCTGTTAAGGTTGATTACAAATTCTTATGTTTATCATTTAATTTGGCTCCAAGCTACCATTCCAATCTCATATATATATACACATACATATACATATATACATATATACATACACATATACATACATATATATGTGTGTGTATGTGTATGTGTATGTGTGTATATATATACATATATATATATATATATATATATATATATATATATATATATATATATATATATATATATAACATACCAGCCTGATCTTGCTGTTCCCCAGATTCTATTTCATCTCCTTTGCTTTGTACATCCTATATACCTCATGCCTAAACCTCACTTGCTTCTCACTTTCATTCTTTGGGATTTCCAGTTTTCTTTAAAGTTCAGATCAAATATAACTCTTTGCACAAGTCCTTTCCTGATCCATCCTTAATTAATACCCTTTATCAAAATTATCTTTTATTTTTATAAAATGTAAGCTTCTCGAGCTCAGGGACTGTTTTCTTTTTGTCTTTGAATCTCTAGCACTAAAAGTATCTGACATATACTAGGTGTAAATATATTCTAAGCAATTGATTAGTCTAATCCAACCACTTTATTTGACAGATTAGAAAACCAAGGTGATACAGGTAGCAAAAGGCAAAGTTAGGATTTAAACTCAAATTTTCAGATGCCAACAATTCCAATGCCATATTAACTTCTACTGTGTGTCTACTGTTATATTTATTTGGTATGTAATTTGAATGAACATTGTTATATATTTAAATGTGCACATATCTATCATTATAAAATATATCCCTCTTGAGGATTAGGAATATTTCCATTTTTATTTTTTATCTTTGTACCTAGCAAACAGTAGATATCTAATAAATGTTTGTTAATTGATTGTTATTTTCCTTCAATGTTCTTTTATTAGCACTAGTCAAAATAAAATAAAAAGAGGGAAAATTAATTTAAAAGATCTTATTTGTCATAAATTATACAAACTCCTTAGGTCCATTGCATCAGGCGATAGCATACTTCTGTGCTTCTAGGGATGATCCTAACTTCCATGAGACTCATCAACAAAATATTGATGCCTGAATGATGAATATATTATCTATAAGTACTCGTGCAACCTCTATATTAAAATTTGGCAAATTTATTATTTACATAATTGAAAGGAATTTCTCCATTTATAATATTATAGATCTTGAAATCATAAGCATATTTTAGTTTAGTCCTGAAAAAAATTCATCTCAGTTTCTTATCCAATTGAGAAGATGACAAATATATCCTCCTCTCTATGAAATATATTTATTTTCCTATACATGGAACATAGATATTGTGTAAACATCATCATTGACCACTGGCAATAGCAAGAAGAACTATGAAAATTTTGAGCAATAAAATATATATTAGAATAAAAATTTAGATCCGGAAATTATTTTAATGGCTACCTCCTTTAAGCATTTGGAGATGCAGAAAATGAATCCCAGGTAACTCAAAAGACTTACCCAAAGTTATAGTACTAAGTGGCAAAATCAGTGTTTGAACCAAGGAACTCTGAAAATGCAGCATTCTTTCCCTTACACCACATTTAATACTAAAACATTTTGAGTATTTCTAGTTTGATTGGTTTGGGAACTTTATCCACTGACACATATTACAATTTCTCTCTACTTTTGTATATGGTCTTCCAGAGTTCCTCTTGGTTATAATGAGCAACCTGAGAAAAATCACAGAGTCAGGAAATTATAAAGTATGACAGGTGGATGGTGACCAGGCAGAAGCAGAGAATAGTTCAGCTTGACTACAGTACAGAGTATAAGAATTGGAGTACACAGTATCTATACAGTATGTGAACTGGAATTAATGAGGCTAGAAAGATGAATTAGAGCCAGATTTGAGGGTGGGAGTATGAGTGACTTGAATGACAGCCAAGCTAAACTGCTAAACTTTCTCTCAAACAGGACTGCTGTGTGTGTGTTGTATGGCTATGTGCCTTTACAGGAATGAATATTGGTTTTGAGCATTATTTTTACAAATATCAATTTATTTATTGTTTTCCATATATGTGTATATACATATATACATGCATATGTATGTATGTAGTATGTATGTAAGAGGATATAGAACTGGAAAGGAACATTAAATATTATTGGTCAAAGTCTTAAAAGCAAAAGAAAACCCAGAACCCTTAGTAAGACACCAGAGAAAAATTAACAGCAAAATTAATAGTAGATTTCTCTTGTTTGGTCTTGAGCTGTGATTCTGTTAGCATAGGGAACTTTGAGGCAGCTCTCTCAACCTGTGACAAGCAACTTCTGTGAAATTAATAATTTTGGAGAGTTGCTAGAATGCTGGTAAGTTAAGAAATTTGCCCACAGTCACAAAAACAGCATATTTTAGAGGAGGCTTTTGGACCAAACTCCACTTGTCAATGAAATTAACTTTCTTTTCATTACACTGTTCTGCCTCTCTACATTAAATTAACGTCTTGTAGAGGTAGAAAAAATTACTTGTAGAGGTAGAAAAATAGGTCATTTTATACTGTCAGTCATTCAAACTAAAAATTATCAACTAAATTTTTGCCCAAATATTTCCTGAAACTAGGAATTGGAGAGTGGAGAAAAAAATGGAGCTATTAAGTGTAAGGCTTTTCAGATGACAAAAAAATGTAAAGCTGCTGCTTTGAAAGTACAAATCTTCAAGCAAGAGACTTTTGCTTGTTTTTCATTTCCTCCAGTGATCCTACCTTTTACCTGGAATTCACAAAAGAAATTCAAAAGTAAAGGGCCAGGGCCTTGAAACTGGGTTCATGGATTTAAGACTAGAAAGGCACCTTAGAGCATCCAATTTAGTCTTTCCTTTTTATAGATAAGAAAATTGAAGATGAGATAAAAGAATTGTCTTGCCCAAGATTACATGGATAATAAGAAGCAAATCAGAGATTGAAACAACCTTTTTCTCTTCTCAAAGAAGTTGAAAGTTGGAAGGGACCTGGTTATCTACCTAATCCAACTTATATGTGAAAAGAATCCCCACTATGGCATATCAGATATTTTTCATAGACTGAGCTCACTATCTCTCACTATCTCTTGAGGAGGTCCATTATGTTTGTGGACAGTTCTTATACGAAGTTCTCCAAGATATAGCCTAATTTTGTCTTCTTGTTCCAAAAAGAACAAGATTAATTCCTCCTTCACATTGATTGGAAGAGACCTTCTAGGTCCATCTTTATACCCATAGTATCTTCGCTTCAAATTAACAAGGTTCTGCAAAACATCATTAAACCAATTTTCAGAGCAAAACCCGAAAACTCAAATAAGGGCATTGATTTAATCCACCAAGTCCCACTTCCTCACAATATAGTAAAGGAAAGTCTGGAAGACAAGGTGGTACTTGGTGGTATGCTTTTCACTGGGGGCATTATTTGTGTAGTCCACTATACTAAACTTTTAAACAAGCTCCCTAGTTCTTTATATGGGGAAGAGGAGCTTTGCACACAGAGTTTCTCTGCCTTCAATAACATTTCAGTTATTACTATGTTGGCTATCACAAGGATATGCTTTTCACTGATATTTTTATGTCAATGCCTCAATAGATAAAAGCTAAGATTAGAAAATTCAGAGGAACTGGGGAAGATATGAAATATATTGTTTCTAAAAAAGTACTATTTGTTATTTGTCTTCTTAGAGTAATGCATTTTGCAAAGGGAAAACAATTTTTTTATCTCTTCAGTCATACTAAATTATTATTTAGAACAAACACATCTCAGATTCACAACATCTATTGTCCATATATAAACTTCCTGAATTTTCTGACACATCTGTCAATATTGTTAAGGGCCTTGGCATCTAAAATGTTATGCACTACTACAGAAAAATATGCTATTGTTTCTAATGATTTTAATCTAGACTTTCCTTAAAAAGAAAATAAATTCCTGAAATTCAGGAAATGACAACCATGACAAGAATATTGTTTGCCTGACGTTCTTTTTCCAATTAAATGACACCAAAACATGACACCTAACATTTAAATTGATTGGTGACCAGAACAATAAAATATTAATTTTTTCTTTGAGGAAAAATTCCAATATTAATGAGTATACAAATCTTAACAACAATAACATTTAAATAGTTTTTAAGACTTGCAAAATACAAATATTATTTTATTTTATTCTCAAAATAATCCTGTGAAACAGGTGCTATTATTATTATTACCCTTTTACAGATGAGAAAACTTTGGAAAGGAGAGATTGTGACTTTACAGAGACAGGATTTGAATTGAAACACAAAATTTTGCAGGTGGCACAGGGAATAGAGTATTGAGCTGGAAGTCAGGAAGACTCATCTTCCTGAGTTCAAATCAGGCCTCAGAGTAGTACTTACTAATTTTTTTGATCCTGGGCAAATCATCTAATCTTATGTTTACCTCAATTTACTCATCTGGAAAATGGGCTGGAGAAAGAAGTAGCAAACTACACCAGTATTGGTGAGATTTGCTTTGGTTTATTCTGCTTACAAAACTGCAAATGGGGTTATAACAAGTCTGACACAGCTAAAATGACTGAACAGAAATTGAAATTTCCTGACTTCAAGTCTAGCTCTCTATCTACTGTACCATCTATCTGACTCTAAGTATTAGGGATAGACAAATGAATTATTGATTGCAAAGAAAGTTTGTGTTATGCAATTTATATCATCCTCTGGACAAATGTATGATAGTCAGCAATCCCCAGGTGCTATGTATCATAGACAATTTATTCATATGCTATTCTATTTTTGGGACAGTTTTTGATGACTTCACAAATATTTTTAATTCAAAGTATACTTATTACATAATTGTATTTATTGTTAATCACAGATGGCCAAATGTTTAACATTTTGAATTTAATTTCAGGAGCTATGTAATTGCCCTTAAAAATCAGTTAGATATGTTGTGTTAGCCTTCTTTCTAATATGTCATCACATGTTCCTCAAATCATTTTAAAAATTAACACTTTCATTAATTGATATCTCTTGTTATGATTTAGAGAGTATCAGAATTCTATATACCTATTCAGAAAATTAGATTGTTCTCCCATTGTAAATTTTCTGGGTTTTGTTTGGCTGTGGTCAATTATTTGTTTGAGACCAAGGGTCTTTCAATCTCATAATTACCAGACGTGGGATTGTTTTACAATTGCAATTATTTTCAGTTCTATGGCACTTTGGAGTTTTAGCAAATACTTTCCATACAACAATGTTTGTGATCAGTAATGAAACTAATATTATCATCCCCACTTTACAGATGAGGAAACAAGCTTAAAGTGTTGAAATATTTTGCCCAGGATCACACAACTAGTAAGAGCCAGTACTTGAACCCATATCTTCTGACGCCAAAACCAACAGTTATCTGGCTTTTGGGGGGAGTACGGAAGTGGGAAGGGACTCAGAACACTGTGTTGTTCTTCATCCTAAGTAATTATAGCACATTAAATGAGAATTGGAAGCCTTGCATATATGTATTCAATTACAAATGTAATTTCTATACAATTTAAGTTATATCTCCAGAGCTCGCCACTTCACAATCTTTGAGAATTACTGCTTTACACTATTTGTTTCAAAAATATTTTTTTTCTATTTCGGTCACATGATGTGTATAAAGTCTTTTTTCTCTAATGTTACCAGCACATTAGTAGGAGCTGGAAGATTGAGACCAAAATGATTGTTTTTATCTTGTCCCAGAGTGACTACTGGCAAAAATTCTTTTAAACCAAAGCTTCTTAAGCTTTTTCCACTCCTGAATTCTTTTCACCAGAGAACTGTTTACGTGACCCTAGATATATAGGTATATAAAACAGATATTTAAATCAAACATTTACTGATAATAAATCATAATTTCATGACCCCCACATTCAGTTATACTATCTCATATGCTATCTCTACCCACAGTTTAAGAAACTTTGTTTTAAACCAATGAGGACATTATCACATACATTGATGTCTCCCAGGGGATCAATTTAAGAAGAGAGGAGACAGCTCTGTGATGGAATATATATCAAATGATGAAACTGGATCACATCTGAGATTCAGAACTGAAAAAGACTTTATAGAAAATCTAAGCCAACTCCCTTTTTTTACAGATCAGAGAATCAAGTATATAAACGTGTCCTGCCCAGTCACATTATGGTGGAAGCAGGATTGGAATTTGGATCCTCTGATTCCTAAACCAATGTTCATTTCATTGAATCATGCTACCTCCTTCAAAGACATCTAGGATTACTTCCAGTTCTAAATACTATGTAGTAAAAAGCACTTATATTATAATCTTAGTGTTACACTTGAAGTGCAATGAATTCTTAGAAGTTTAGAAATGACATTCAAATATAATCAATTCATCAATAAACATTTATTACTTGTATTGAATATGGTAGGTACTGTGTTAAGCACCTAAGCACTCTTGATACCAAAAGAGGGGAAAGGCAGCCCCTGGCCTGAAGAAGCTTATAATCTAATAAAATAGTAGAAGAAATGTGAGTTTTAGAGTGAATTGTGAACACTATGAAAATTAATCAGTGTTTTAGATTAAATGTGTCTTCTTCTATTACCTTAAACAATCTTTGAGAACCCTAGGATCACTGAATTAAGAACTGACTCACTGAGCAATGACTTAGAAAGTCATTCATTATGCATGTTTAAAGAATATTCTTATTTGGCTTTGTAGTAACACAGGAGCAGAGCACTAATCACTTTTGTAGCTACTGAGGAAAGTGGGGGCCAGAGTTTGGGACAGTTGGTGTTAACTGACCCAACATAAGTTAGATCACATGGATTCTAATTACAGTTCTGCCACCAAACTGTGTGACTTTGGAAAAATTAGTTTCCTAGGTGAATCTGTTTTCTTAACTTAAAATAAGAGTTTGATCAGATAATTTCTGAAGTTCCACTAAATATATATCCACTGTACTAGTGGATATCTATTATCTAATATGTGATCACAAACTTTTAGGATCATCATATATTATAGAAAATAACAGAATATAGCAAAGGACCTTAGAAATCATCTAAATCACCTGTTCATTTTACAGGGAGAAGAAATTTAGTCTGAAAGTGAAGTGACTGCCGAAGATAGTATGTCAGGTTAGTGATCTCCTAAATACCAATCTAGTATTCTTCTGATTATGACATGCCATACTGCCTCCCTGTTACTTGGTTCTGACACATAGTAGGAACTCAATATATATTATGTTTGGTTGACTGCAATTCCATTCCCAAACCAGGCTTATGTAAAACTTGACTGTGGCTTGACTTCATTTCTTTTTCAATGTACTGAAACTGTTTCTTTTAAATAGAGCCCTATTTTAGGGATGCATCTTATATTTGGAACAATATAACACTTGTACCATCTTTCTCAAAAGGCTATTGTGAAGTTGCAATGAGATAGCAAATGTAACATGCTTCCTAATACGAAATTATCAGCTAATATAATAATTATTAGTAGTAAACTGAGTGCCATCCTGGTATCTGGAAGAAGGATCAAAGGAAGACCTCTTGTTTTGGGGCTCTAGTTTACATGGAATATTTATGTAGACAGCATTTAAGAATTCATACCAGTGAAAAGCATGCCAGTATTAGTAAACATATAAATCAATGGACCTAAAGAAGTTAATATTTTTTTGTTTTTTTTTTTTACCAAGACTTGTGATTTCAATGGTAAACAGAATTTTGAGTGTTGACTTTTCCTCCACTTCTGTTTGTTATAAGTCTTAGAGATTTGCCTAGGATACTGAGAAGTTAAGTGACTCACTGAATCACAAATAACTAGTATATATCTTTCTGATTCAAAATCCACAGGTTAATTTTATATGCCTCATTTCTTTTTTTACTGTTATTTTTATTATTAATAGCATTCTATTCTTTGACTAATTAAAAAGCCAATATGAACTGAAATTTTTTTACAATTTATCTTCAATTCTTTATTAAAATAAATGATAGATGAATAATCGATGAATGCCTAATATGAATCATTAAACTCATGAGTAGAAAAAGAATGCTACTGAAAGTTTTCCATTTCTAAATATGGCCATCTAAGTTTCTAAAACACGGACAATATTTTTATGTTGAAAAGAACAAGTAATTTGCATTTAGAAATAGTGATCTAACTTTTATACATTATTAAAATCCAAGGTCTCAGAAAAACAAATAAGCCATGCCACCTTAGGAGGGGGTGGGAGGAGAATTTTAGCATGCATTTTCTCCCATCAATTGCAAAATTTTGAAATCCCAAGATTCTTGTAAACTTGGCACCTCATCCCATTTGTTTGACAGATATTATCATCTGAGACAATGCTAATTATTCAATCTGTAGCCAAAGAACTAATCATTAAAATGTAAATGGATGTTCCCCACTTCAATGGCTCACTAGTGAAATGCATTAACAGCTTTCTGACATGAAAGAGAAAGGCGAGATTTGCTGCTGCCTTAACCTCCTGAAGGAGATTCACATCCAACACAAAGATAGAAATTAGAGATCCTGTCTGTTCCTGTCCACTTGGGGCAGATTTTACAGCTGCACAGAATAGGTTAACTCTTATTCAAGCCTGGAGAGATTACCCAGCAAAGAAGAATTCTTTTAGATTCTGCACACTGCAGAGAAAACTGGTGCTCATTTCCACTAATTACTTAAATGATTTAAACTTGTATGAATATTCATGTAGCATCCAGTTTCAGAAAATAAAGTGCAGCTGAGGCTAGGTTATCACATCTTTGCCTTTCTCCTTTGATCTTGAAACAGTTCCATTTTTATTGCTTTTGAAATACACACAGAGAGGCACAGAATTCTAAAACTGGAGAAATGGAGAAGACTTTATAGGCACATACTGTAAACCAAGGCAGGTAATCCTTCATAGGTCATGTAAACTGCTTGAGCATCTGAAGTGAAGGTAATCTGGCTATCTCCAAAGACAGCTCTTCCTATGGTTCAACACTTTAATACTTAAAAGTTTGGAGTCTTTATTCCCTTAAGTCAGAATCCAGTTTTTGAGTCAGAATCCAATACATATAATTTGGGCTTGTCTGACTGATTGCACTTCCCTTTCTACAATGATCATAGACAAGATCACAGATTCCAAATTTAAAAGGGAACTTAGAGGCCATCTAGTCCAACATCCTGATTTTACAGATAAAGACATTCAGGTCTAGGGAAGTTAAGTGGCTTAAGACTAAGCAGATAATTAGTGCCAGAGCTCCAATTTAAATCCAGCTTGTCTAACTCCAAATTGAGTGTTTTTTCCACTTTACAACACTGTCTCAAGTAAGTATGTTATGTAGAAGATAACTGATTTGCAATATTAAGTTTCTAGGCAAAAAAAAAGTGGTTTGGACTTGGAGGAATTCATTCATTTAGGCAAAGTAGTAATTAAATGAGGTTGATTCTGGATGAAACATTTTATATAAACTAAAAACCCCAGATTGATATTTAGAAAATCCCAAGGGAAAAAATGGTTCATTTCAGAATTAACTTGTGGGTTTTCATTCTATATAACTATCATTTGATTTTAAAAGCACAGAAAGAGAAAAAAGGAAAAGCAATTACACATTTGACAAATATCTCATTACATTTATAATTTTTGTGAATTCATCAATGATCTAAATGAATATACAACTAAAATATTTTAAAAGGGCAGCCATCAACATCATTAAAAACAAAAAAGTACTACATTTATGCAGAGTACTCACTATTACCTAGAATGAGTTCAAATGTATTAATCACAAAAATAATAATTTTAAAATTAATTCAGGAAACAAAATATGGAATATATTGTAGCAAATATATTGTAGCAAAAACATTAAGTTCAAGGAAAATTTTCCAATTAATTTTTCCAAAATCAAACACTTATATGATACTATATCTATCATTTGGTTTGCATTAACATAGCACTACAGACTCTCAATCACTGCCCTTGAGTTTATTATTACTTCAAAATCATCTTTGGCAGGTCAAAACCCAGACAGACAAAAGGAAGATTTAACACTTTTAAAAATCTAACGATAGATTTTATTAAGATAATCATCAGTAATGGTTCATCTCTATGCCTTTCTGTATCCTTGCTAAACAACATTTAGGGAAGTTGAAGATCTTAGTAATAATCCAATTAATCAGGATTGATTGTCCTGAAATGGAGTGTTATGATTCTACTTTATCATTAAATTCCTGCCTTCCTAAAAGAAAATCCAAGTACCAACTGCAAGAGAGCTTTCTTTATTATCCTACTTGTTTATGCTTTTCTTTCAAAGATAACTTCATATTTATCTTGTTCATATCTACATTTGACCACATTCACTCTTCATTAGAATATAAATTTCTCAAAGGCATGAAATATTTCAGCTATTTTTGGTATGCGAAATGATTGTAAGCATGTAATAATTATTGTTTGACTAAATCATTCTCCCACTTCAAACAATCCTTTATTTTTCAGTCTTTGTTGGTAAAAGATTTTCCTTTTTTTCAAATGCACTAATCCACCTTCCTGCCTTAGTAGATATAGCATGCTAAATTGAAATAAATGTATTATTTTGAGGATCCAAGTATAAACTCACATTTCATACCGGCTTAAGTTGATATTCTAGTGCCATTTTTCTCTCCAGTATGAAATTTATCATCAAAATAATTAAATTTTCTGTTTTGATTGAGTTTCAGGCAGCAGCACTAGTCTATGTTTTCTTTTCCTTATTTAGTTTCAAAAATATAAAAGTTCTATGCCACGTTGATACCCAGGTTTCTCAGATTTGGCTTAAAGTACTTGAACATTCAGTGGAATCATCTCAATCCATATTTTGATGAAATGTTGTTTTTTTTTTTTTTACTTTAGATAAAACTGAAAAAGCCTTGACGAGAAATAAGATTTAAACTTTTTATAACACCAATAATATTACATTAAATGAGGTATTGCATTTTTTATTTCATTTATCACTGAGACATCAGATATATTTGCAGAAAATCTTAGTATGTGACTCATGACTTCCAGTTAGCTACATATCATTTGAGGTCAATCAATTAATAATTCTCTTGAGTACTGCCACTTTTTTTAATCTAGAAAAACTGACAATGTCCAAAACTGCTGATAAAGTAAATGTTACAATTTTCATTCTGATAGACACATTGTACCTTAGACAGGCAGGATCTGTGAGCCTAAAGCCAACACTATGTCTTACTCTCTTTGATTTAATTTACTTTGAACATCAAGTACAAAGAACCAAGGAGTTGTTCCCTCCCCTTTCTACTCTCTTTTTATAATATCCTTGACATAAGCTAAAATGAGCAAACAAAAGAAAATAATCACATGAGTTTACTCTTAGCATCCCCAGATCAGGATAGCCAGTAAGCATGGTAAAACAGACTCACCTTCCGGTTCCCCACAGAGAGTACACTGTGACTCTGCAAAAAAGAGAAGAAATAAAAGAAAAGTCATTATTCTCATTGATTTTCATATTACAATTGAAGATATTAAATATATAAAAAACATAGCTTGAAAAGAGATGCTCAATAATTCAACTACACCACTACCTGAGTCATGTCATAAACAAAAGCAGCTTTCATCCTAGATTTGTGTATGAAACACTGTCTTTGAATCTTTCATTTTGTTCCTTATTTTATTAAAATTATGACTGATCAATAATTTATAGTTACATATTAATTATATTGACAAGAGACACCAGCTATATTCTTTATTTTGGCAAGGAAATGGATTAGATTTTCATTATAGTATTAATATTTCCCTCAATTATGATTCTGTAAAATGCCCTTGTAGGTTCAAAAGTTAGGAATAAAACTTAAATGGTACAGTACATATGCACTCTCTAGAGCCAGAAAACCTATATTCAACTCCAGTCTTTGATTCTTAATTAATGTTGTTTATTGTTTTCCTTCCTTTTCAAGAACTGATGGCATCATGCAGTGATTTCTTGACTTGCCTGTAATTTGAATTTAAGTAAGACAATGTTGCATGGTCATTAGTCTCACTCTTCTTTCAGCTTCATTAAAATACAATGTGAAAAATAAAATTAAATGCAATTGATGGTGGTTCTGGATACCAGGATCACCTTGGCATCTTAGATATTTGACTAAGTTGTTTTAATGACTTGGAGTAAATTATTCTTATTCACCTATTCTTCCAGGAAAAGTCTTCTCATGCTTTGGGTGGACATTTCCCTAAATCACTGAAAAGCTTGAGGACTGACAAGTTACTCTCCACCTACTTTAGCTTATTTGTAGAGATGATTTTACCAGAGTGTGGCCACTATACGTGCTACAGCTTCTTGGAGTCTCAGGTGAGAGTGTTCTGTGGCAGATAGACACCAAAGATGAATGAACAGCCTGAAAATAACTTAACGTATCATCATACCACACTATCAATAACCAAGTGAACTCAGATAAGGCATATAACCTCCTTACAATTTTTGTTGCCTCGTCTCTAAAATGAGAGGCTTGGACATAATAGTTTTTGAAGACCCTTCTGGTCTAAATTTATAATACAGTGATCATTGTAAGAGATTGGATACTCACTTATTGGGTGTGATTTAATGGGAATTCTTTTTTAGGTTTGGGTTAAACTACATAGTGGCTGGGGTCCATCCCAATTCTAAAATTCTATAATTAAGTTATCTTATGTAACAGTTATTTATTGCATCTGTGGTGTGTGTAAGACAATATTCTAAACAATGAGGTACAGAGACATAGAAAGATACTAATATATTCCTTGTCTTCTCAGATACTGCAATATTATTTATATCAATATATCTATATAATATATGGATATTATATCTATCTATCATATATGTATATTGGTGCTGGGGGTCAAGATTGGAGATTTGGAATCAGAGAATCTAGGTTCAATTGCTAAGTCTGTAACAAGACAAATTATCTGAATTCTCTGGGTTTTGGCATTTTTATCAGTCCTTATGTTGTCATTTTTCAGTTATGTCTGACTTTCTGTGATGGCATTTGGGATTTATTGTCAAAGATACAAAGGGGTTTGCCCTCTTCTCCAGCTCATTTTATAGATGAATAACTGAGGCAAATAGGATTAAGTGACTTTCCCAGGATCACATAGCTACTGAGTGTCTGTGGCCAGATTTGAATTCAGTAATAGAGAAATCTTTCTGGTTCCAAGGTCAGTGCTCAAACTACTGTACCACATGGCTACTCAAGTAGGACTAGATAACCTTAAATATAATTTCCAGTTTTAAGTACTCTTCTTATTCATTCAACAAATATTTAAACTTTAAACAAAAGATTTTGATAATTTCTTGAAGAGGTTCAGAGTTAAGATAAATGGAGTAAGAAATGAATACAATACATTTTACTCTACAATATATGGTAGTGATATTTTATGTTTTAGTTTTGTATCTTCAGCACCAAAGTTATTGAAGTGAATTGAAAACACACACACACACACATACACACACCTCTCCCTCCCTTCTTCCCTCTCCCTCTCTCTCTCTCTATCTCTTCCTTTACCCTCTCTCTCCCTCCGTGTTTGTGTGTGTGTGTGTGTGTGTGTGTGTGTGTGTGTGTGTGTTTTGGAAAGATTACCTCAATGATCAGTTCCTATATGAGTTCACTTGACCCCACCCCCATCCCAACCTAAACTGCTACTTAACTTTCTCTATAGGAAACTACTTTATACATAATTTTGCATTTAATTTTCTTTATGCATATTTTCCCTTCTCCCCCTAGCCTCAGTAGAATGTAAGATCCTCGGGGCACAAAGACTATTCTGCTTTTATTTCATTTATTTGACAGAACTTATTCTCAAATTTTAGCTCATAAGTGTCCCCAAAATGCTTGTTTTACTAAATTGAATAAAATTCTTAGCAAGCTTCTTTCAAATTTCAGTTTCAGTGCTATCTTTGATAGGATGCCTTTCCTGAAACTCTACCTCCCGACATGATTGTATTCCCTGCCCAGAAATCATCCCTGATATATTTTGCATTTATTTTTCAACACACATAGAGTTGCAACATTTCCCCTTAGAACATCTGCCTCAAATTCCTTTCTCTCCTAACCCATCCTCTACTAAATTGCCAAAGTGATTTTTTTTTTTGAAAATGTATGCCTGATGATTCAATAAGTTTCAATGGCTACATAGTATTTGCAGGATCAAATATAAATGTAAGCATTTAAAGATCTGTTGAATCTGGCTGCTTTCAGTCCTCTCTCTGGCCATATCTCATTCCAAAAATACTCTTTTCCTGCTCAGTTTCTCTGCATTCCTTAGGTCACCCCTCACCTTCTTTATGAGGTCTTGCTTAGTCTCTATAACTCCTAAGGACTATCCCTCCCATGTTCTCTGTATATATCAGGTATTAACTAGTTATTTGAGGCAGCTAGCTATTCAGTAGATAGCTTCAGATGCTCACCAACAATATTAAGCCACTTAATCAAAGTCACCTCAGTTTCAACATCTACAAAGTGAAGCTAATAAAAACACTATGACACAGGTTCATTGTGAAGATCAAATGAGATACTTGTAAATCTTTGAAATCCTTAAAGTCCTATCTAAAGATTATCTATTACTACTACTACTACTCATTTATATACCTCTATTAGACTGTTTATTTCCTCTGGACATGGATTTCTTTTGTATCTTCAGCTATGTAGCATTATGCCTGCTATAATAAGAAATTAATAAATGCTTATTGTTTTATTGATTTTGGTCTTATCTTTTGGCTATAAGTAATCTGGGATATAAGAGAATCAGATAAAATTTGAGAAAGAATGACCAGATGACTTTGTTTAAAACAAGAATATGTTTTGCATACTACTCATGAATAATCAGTATTAATATTAGTGAAAGAATAGTATCTACCTGCATGATATACTAATTTTTTCAAACTGAAATCAAATTGATTTGCTTGTTTTCTTTTTGGCATTGTTTTATCATGTTTCAGTGCAGACCTGTGATTCTGTCTGGGTGAATATTCCCCTTCAGTTATCTATGTGCAAAATTACCATTCAGTAGAGCCAAAAGTTATATACACTAAAATAAAGATTATTTTTTTAAGTCAGTACACCTAACACTGTTAAATAGTTTAACTTTTTTAGTTCTAACTAATTCAAAGCATAAGCATGCTTAAGATCTGTATAACTAGTTCTGTTTATGAATTCATCAACTTCAAAACCAAAGGTGCTAACTGGGCCAGTGGATTGTTAACTTCTAGAAAATTGAATTCTTATGCAAATGTCATTTTAAATTGAATTAGTAATGTACCCTAGCCTAATCCTTTAGATAAAATAAGAGAAGATCATAAGTAAAGAGCTGTCACCTTCCACATAATCTTCTTATATTGGGAAACAAAGCCAATGAAATGAGTTTTTTAAGAAGGTTAGACATTTTATTTTGTCTTTAAAGATTTATTAGCACTCTTTCATTAGAAACTCTAAGTACACATTTTTAAAACATCAGGAAATTCTCTGTGTCTGAGAGGGAAATACTATCAATAGATAAATAATTACTAAAAGCAAATTTCAATCAAAGTAAAGGCTATAGAAGTCATTTGAAATTATATATATATTGGAAACTAAATTGAAAATTAGCATTTAGACAGTAACAATCACCTCAAAATATATAAGAAAACAAGGCTAAATTCTTGTTTTCTATTTTGTTAGACCAAGTCATATTTAATGAGGGCTATCATAATTTTTACAAAAAACAAAAACTGGGCTAATAATGAAATTTACTACTACTCAGAAATGTCCTGGAGTATTCTGTGACAAATGATTATTAACTTTACATTGTAAAGATTTGTACCCTGGAAATAATCAAGTTATAAATCAGGACTCAATTTATTATTTTCTTGTTTTATGAATTCAATACAGATAGATAAAATGTTAATAAAGCAGATTAAGCTTAAAAGGGTACTATATGGGCATTTTCCTCTGAGAGCCAGTTATTAAACATTTATTGCTGAGACATTTCAGTCATTTCCAATTCTTTGTGACTCCATTTGGGGTTTTCTTGGCAAAGGTACTGGAGTGGTTTACCATTTCCTTCTCCAACCCATTTTACAGATAAGGAACTAAAGCAAACAGGTTAAATGACTTGCTTTGGGTCAAACAGCTAGTATCTGAAGCTATATTTGAATCCAGAATGAAGAATCTTCCTGTCTCCAGACCTAGCCTTGCTACTATCAATAATGCAACAAAACATTTTTCAGTTATGCTGACTCATTTTAACAAAAATAAATATCTAACACCTGATCACATAAAATCCAAGAGCTTACTGGACTCTTGATCATCTGCTCCAATGTCTACCCAAGGCATGAGTACCAGACACAATATCTCTGACTAATGATTTAAGACATGTTTAATAGACATCCTATTCTGTCTTAAGATCATCAACAACCATGACCAGGGCAACTCATTCCATTTTCAAAATAGTCAAAATTGTTAGAATATTTCTCTGTGAAATTTCCTTCTCTGAAACATCTACCAATTATTGTTAATTTTGCTTTTAAAGCAGAGAAAATAAACCCTCCTTTCCATGACAAAATTTGAAGATCATTATCATGATCTCTTTTTCCAAGCTAAAACATAATTTCCATTTCTTTTAGGCTATTCTTGATTGACAGAGTTTCAAGATCCTCCTGTCATCTTTATCACTCTTCCCTGAACATAATTGTCAATCTCACTCCTAAAATGTATTGCCCAGAACTGGACATAGCAAGTTCTATGAAGATATTAAGGGCAATGGCTATTTTCAGTAGAAACCTCATCCCATTTGCATTTCTCATATGAAATTTAGGAAAGGCAGCTTCAAAAGAGATATAAAAAGGAAAATAAAAGTGGCTGATTTTTTGGTTTTGAAAATGCCTTTAGATGGGTAAGAATGAATGCTATATGGAAAAAGCATTCTAACTTCTAAGAAATGTCTTTACTGATTTATTCTTGAAATGAAAGAATATCAATCACAATTGGGAAGAATCTTGGAAAGTGCCTACTCCTGGCACATTAATTTTATAGAAGAGAAAACAAGTTCAGAAACAAAATTATTTTTTTCTTGTAATTAGTGGTAAATATGAGATTAGAATCTGGGTCTTAATCCAGTACTTTTCTATTCATCTTTTCCCTCCTGTTGGCTTTTCAGAATGTGAAGGGATAATTACTTTCATTCTGTCTTCTGTCAAGTCATACAAAGCTCCCTCCCTAGTATCCTATCATAGGTTCAAAGAATCATAGTTATGAAACAGGGAGGGACTGCTAAGGTCATGTAGTTTAGCTTTTTCATTTTCCAAATGAAGAAAGTCACTTGCCTCATATCATGCAATAATAAATGGCAGAGCCAGAATTTAGTACTAGGACCTCTGACCCTAAACACAGTATTTTTTGTTCTGTGCCACCAAGCCCTTTCCCTTTCCATGGAATTCCATTTCAACAAAAGGTTGCTTCCCAATAGAGTTCATGATAATGAATTTTAATCTGTATTGCATCTCTCTTTTCTTTTCCATAGAGTATCCATTAAAAAAACCTGCACAATGATGAAAATTAAATCTGATTTATTGTGGTTTCATCATCATTAATGATATGTCCCATTTAAATTAAGAAAAAACTAAACTAAATTATGCTAATTGACATAGGATAAGTGATTTTCCTGATTATTTCATATATGCATAATACACACCTGGAGAAAAAAACACTATCCCATGAGACTCATTTATTTCTAAAATGTAAAAAAAAATAAAGGAACTCCATGTGTTTACTACATAATGCATTATATTTTTAAGCTTCAGGATTATGTAAATGGGTGCATCCTCCATGTGAATATATAAAACATTTTATCTGTGAGGTAGTTTGAAAGTTATATACATATTTTGGGCAAGAGTTTTATAAAACAACTACATATGCAGACACACATACTCTTCTGGTTTAGATGGCAGTCCTACATATATTCCCCTCCCATTTTAAAATAGATTCAACAAAAATTAGGGTGAAGTTTATAACTGTTGAAGGAAAAGAAGCCAATGAAGGCAAATCTCCAGAGAGGCTCTGAGAAGGAAATAGCAGACATGTATACATATGTGCAGGGACACTTCTGTAAAGTGAAGACTGGCATAAGCAGTAGAAACATTGACAGAGAATTTTTTTTAAAAAGAACAATTTCAAGAAAATTAAGAAACCCTTACCCAAAAACATTTCACAACTCCTATAAAAATCTTTCAAATGCAACTCTGAGACTAAGAAATAGCAGAATTATTTTTTGGAGACATAGATACATGTTTAATGTCCTCTGAATCAGCAGTCAATTTACCTAGATAGAATGGCCCACTTAGTGATGAGGTCTTTGCTATGGGTTGTTCAAATGAGATCAGACAAAAGGGCAGTGAGGAGGCTGCAATTAGATATGGGAAAACTTACAAAATATGATGAGGGATAGAAAAGGTCTAGAACAATTCTAGGATTCCAATTTTGTCCCAAATCAAAAGGATAGTTGTGAGGATCAAATGAGACAAAATTTTACTTTATGCACTTAGCATAGTAGTGTAGTAAATGCTGTATTATTTTAATTGTTTTTCAATCATGTCTGATTCTTTGAGACCCAATTTGGAGTTTTCATGGTAAAGATAATGGAGCGATTTGCCATTTCCTTTTCCAGCTCATTTTACAGATGAGGAAACTGAGGCAAATGGGGTTAAATGGCTTTCCTAAGAGGAATCTTCCTGACTCTAGGTCCTGCACTTTGTCCACTGTATTATTTAGCTGCCACCACTCTCAAATACTGCATAAACATTAGCTATTGGCTATTAAACTATAAAGTATTGCAAGGGCTGAATCTTAAAGAAAGCTAGAAATGCTATGAATTTAAGGTGAATCATATATTACACCAGGCATGGGAGACAGTTTAGGCAAAGATACAGAAATGGTAGATGCAGTGTTAACTAAAAGGAAGAACAAGAAGGACAATTGGATGGGTTATAGAGTGCACTGGTGGAAAAAAATTAGGGAAATAAAAAGTTTCTTTTGAGAAAGATAAATAAGAAGAGCATCAAAGTACTGAGGCTTGGAGTTATGGAACAATGGCAATTGGGACAGAATGAAGGGAGATATACTAAAATTTTATGTCTATTTTTTTCTAAGAATGATCTTTTTTTGGTAGAATACAATGAAAATGGTTAACAGGGAGTTGCAACCCCAAATATTTAGTGATGAGATGGTAAGAGAGCACCTAGTTGCCTTCTGAATTCAAATTCCCAGAACTAGCATAACCACATCTAAAAGAGTTGGCATTTATAATTGCTAATTTCCTGGTTTTGACCTTTGAAAGATAATGGAGAATTTTAAGAGCTCCCTAACTGGCTGGATGCCCAAAAGTGCTAATTCAATCTTATTCTTTGTTAATAAAAACACAGTAGGAAAAATGAAAGAGGAAATTGTGCTGTTGTACTCTGACATGAACAGACAACTGGTAGGTTATTTTCATTTAATTCATGATATTTTTGAGCCATGGATGAAAAAGTCTCTAAAGTAGGAAGCTTGAAATGGTGAAGTGACTGGAAAACATTATATGACTTTGAAATCTTTAGCCTGGAGAAAATTGGATTAGATAGGCATCAGAAGAAGAAAGGATTAAAGTTTTGCTTTGCTTTATTTTGTTTTGTAATTACATGGAGGATCCAGAGGGAAAGCAATGAGTGGAAGTTAAAGAGATTTCAGTTAAAAAAAGGGGGGAGGGGGAATTCTAACAATTAGAGCTGTCCATACTTGATATTTAACTATATTATATTTAAACTTTTTACATCAAGATTCATTAAGGAAATTGGTCTATCAGCTTCTCTGTTTTTGTTCTTTCTGATATAGCTATCAGCACCATATTTGTGTTGTAAATTGAATTTGACAAGACTTTTGTCACCAGTTTTTCCAAATAGTTTATATAGTGTTCAGATTAATTGTTCTTTACATATTTGGAAGAATTCACTTGTGAATCTATCTGGTCCCAGAGATTTTGTCTTAGAAAGTTCATTGATTGTTTTTTCTAAAATAGGCTTATTTAAATATTCTAATTCTTCTTTTGTTAATCTGGGCACTTTATATTTTTGTAACTTTTCATCCATTTCACTGAAATTGTTAACATTGACATATAATTGAGCAAAACAGATTCTAAAAATCACTTCAATTTCATTTTAATTAGTGGTAAGATTCACCATTTTCATTTTTGATGCATTAAATTTGGTTTTCTTCTTTCCTTTTAGGATTAATTTAACCAATTATCAGCTCCTAATTTCATTTATTAGTTCAATTATTTTCTTATTTTAATTAAAAAAAAAACTCTGGTTTTCAGGATTTCCAAATTGGTGTTCAAATGGGGATATTTAATTCATTTTTAAAGTTTTTCTTTAATTGCATGTTCAATCCATTGATCTGCTCTTTCTCTATTTTATTTTGTTAGCATGTAGAGATATAAAATTTTCCATAAGCACTGCTTTGCCAGCATTGCACAAGTTTTGGAATGTTGTCTCATTGTTGTCATTGCCTTTTATTAAATTTTTGCTTATTCCTATTTGGTTATTGTATTATATTAAAATTTTTGTCACATTCATGCATTCTTTAGGATTAGATTTTTTCCCAATTAAAATTTTAATCTGTATTTCAAAGGCTCTTTATTAAATATAATTTTATTGCAGCATGGTCTGAAAAGATAGTGCCCTAAAATGTGGTCAGTTTTCAGAGAAGGTTCAGAGAAAAAAAACATGCCTCTTTCTCTTTTTTATTAAGTTTTCCCCAGAGGTCTTATATCTAACTTTTTAAAAATAATTTCATCTCCTTAATTTTTTTCTTGTTTATTTTATACTTAAAATTACCTAGTTTTGAGAAGGAAAGCTAAGTTCCCCCACTAAGTGTAGTTCTACAATCTATTTCCTCCTGTAACTCATTTAAATTTCCTATTAAAAAATTTGGATACTATGCCATTTGGGGCATATGTTTAGTATCTGTTAAGAAAATGTAGTTTCCCTCTTGTTTTAATTTGGTCTTTTTTTTTTTTTTTTTTTGCTTTGTGAGTTTACAATGATATTACTCTTTGTTTTTAATCTCAGCTGAAGCATACTAGATTCTGCTTCAGCCCCTTATTTTTATTCTGTATGGGTCATTCTATTTCAGGTGTGAATCTTGTAAAAAATATATTGTTGTGTCCTAATTTTTAATCAATTCAGTCATCCACTTTCATGTTTGAGTAAATTTATCACATTCAGATTTACAGTTATAATCACTATATATTTTCCTTTATCCTATTTTCTCTATTTCCTCTTCTTTTCCTCTGCCTCACATTGACATCTTCATCCTCCACCAATATCCTAAAAACAGAAGATAAAAAAAAGTACTTGAAAGAATTCATTGATCACCTGCTGAAAGTGATCCTAAAAAGACAAATACAAGGAATATTGTAGTCAAATTCCAGAACTGTCAGGTAAAGAAGAAAGTACTACAAGAAAGCTAAAAAGAAGCAATTCAAATATATCAAAGAGTCACAATCAAGATAACATGGGATTGAGCATCTTCTATTTTAAAGGATCAGAGGACTTGGAATGTGACATTCCAAAAGGGAAAGGAAATTGAATTAAAATTAAGAATCAACTATCCATCAAAACTGAGCCTAATTTTCAAGGATTGAAAAGATGGATATTTAATGAAATAAATGACTTGTAAGCTTTATTGGTGAAAATATTGGCGCTGAACAGGAAATTCAGTCATAAGAAAAGCATAAAAAGGTAAACAGGAAAGAAAAAACCAACAACATATAATTCAGTAATGTAAACTGTTTACATCTCACACAGTGAGGTAATACTTGTAACTCTTGAGAACTGTGTCTCTATTAGGGCAGTTTGAAGGAGAATACATCAGAGGGTATGGTTATAATGTTGACATTGATGTGATGATATAAAAAAATTAAGGATGAAAAAATAGGATTATAATGGGAGAAGAGAAAAAGATTAGGGATACTAGGGCCAATTAAATTATATGAAAAGGCACAAAAGGATTTACAGTGAAGGAAAAGCAAGAATAGGGGAGCATTATTTGAACTTTGCACTCATTAGATGTGGCTCAAAGAGGGAATAATATATATAATATATCTTAAATTATATGCAAGCTGGGGGCAGCTAGGTGATGCAGGGGCAACTAGGTGGTGCAGTGGATAGAGCACCAGCCCTGAAGTCAGGAGGACCTGAGTTCAAATCTGGTCTCAGACACTTAACACTTGCTAGCTGTGTGACCCTGGACAAGTCATTTAACCCCAATTGCCTCAGCAAAATATATATATATATATATGCAAGCTGGAGAGGAAAGGGGAGGGGAGAGTGATAGAAGATAGGCAAAAGGTAGGGAAGAAGTAGGAAGAAAAAAAGGAAAGAAAAGGGGGGTTGATAGAAGGGAAGGCAGGATAAAGGAGGTGGTAGTCAGAAACAAAATACTTGTAAGGAGATACAGAATGAAAGAAGAGAGAAAAATATAAATGGAGGAAATAGGATGGAAGAAAATATACAGTTAATAATCATAACTGAATGTGTGTGGGAAAAATTCTCTCATACAATGAAAGCAGATAGCAGAGTAGATTAAAACCTAGAATATATATATATATATATATATATACACACACACATAATTTAAAAGAAACAAATTTGATGGTGAGAGATATACACAGTAAAGGTAAAAGGTAAAAGGTAAAAAAAAAGAAGAGACTCATATTTCAGCTGAAATTTTAAAAAAAAGATGTTACGATCGTGTTTTCAGACAAAGTAACAGCAAAAAATAGATCTAATTTTAAAAGCTAAGAAAGGAAACTACACCTTGCTAAAAGGAACTATAGATAATGAAGTAATATCGATATTAACCATATATACATTAAGTGTCAGCATTCAAATTCTTAGAGAAGAAGTGAAGTAAATTATAGGAAGAAATAGATGGTAGCATCATACAAGTAGGATTTCAAACTTCCCCTCTCAGATCTAGATCTGAGATCCAAAAAATAATAAGATGTTAAGAAGGTGAATAGATTTTCAGAAAAGTTAGAAATGATAGGCCTCTAAGAAAACTGGGGATAGAGAAGATAACTTTTTCTCTCTAGTACATGGCAACTACACAAAATTTATCATGTATTAGGATATAAGAACCTCACAATCAAATACAGAAAGAAATATTAAATGTATCATTTTCTGATTATGATGCAATAAGATTATGTGTAATAAAGGTAGGCTAAAAATAATTGGAATAATAATAATAATTAGAATAATAAGTAATCTAATTCTAAAGAATGAGTGGGTTAAACAACAAAATATAGAAATAATAAACAATTTTATCAAAGAGAATGACAATATTGAGAGAAGATATCAAAACGTATGCAAAGCAACAAAAGCAGTTCGTAAAGGAAATTGTTATGTCTAAATGCATACATGAATGAAATAGGGAATAAAAAGAGGTTCATGAATTGGGTATGCAGTTAAAAAAACAAGTTAAAAACCCCCAATTAAATATTAAATTAGAAATTCTGAAAGTCAAAGGAGAGATTAATAAAATTGAAAGAAAACAATTGAACCAATAAATAAAAGTAACAACTAGCTTTATGAAAAACCAATAAAATAGACAGTCTTTCATTAATTTGAATTCCAAAAAAACCAAATTATCAGTATCAAAAATGAAAAGGATGAATATGTCACTAATGAAGAGCAAATTAAAGCAATAATTAGGAGTTATTTTGCCAAACTATGCCAATAAATCTGATAATACAAATAAAATGGATTAATATTTGCAAAAATTATAAATTGCTTAGATTAACAGAAGAGTAAATAAAATATTCAATATGATCCTGTTTTAGAAAAAATGAAATTGAACCAACTATCAATGAACTTCCCAAGAAAAAAAATCAGCACCACCATATGGAAGTTGGAGTGTTCATTAATGATAAACAGTATATTTAATATCATCTGTAAGCATTTTATGTCATGGGGACAAGAAAGAATCATTCCTAGTAAGAGCAGGGATCAAACAAAAATGCCTTTCATGACCATTACTATTTAATATAGTACTAAAAAAAAGTTAGCTATAACAGAAAAAAAGAAAACTGAAGGAATAGGCATGGAGGAAACAAAACTATCACATTTTGCAGACTTAGAGAATTCCAGAGAATCAACTAAAAAACTACTTTAAACAACTAATGACAAGGTTGCAGGATATAAAATAAACTCACATAAATCATCAGCATTTCTATATATCACTAGAAAACATTTCTATATATTGCCAGCAGCAAGAGATAGAAAATTTCAATTTAAAATAACTATAGACAACATAAAATATTTGGGAATTTACCTGTCAAACACAAACTCAGGAATTATATGAACAAAATTACAAAACACTTTTCCCACAAATAAAAACAGATCTAAACAATTGGGAAAATACAAATTGCTCCTAGGTGGCTAAACTAATATAAGAAAAATGACAATTCTACCTAAATTCGTTTACTTATTCAGTGAAACATCATCAAATTACCAAAATTATTTTATATAGCTAGGAAAAAAACAGTAATAAAATTAATCTGGAAAAATGAAGTTGAAGAATATCAAAGGAAATGAGAAAACATTGAAAGGAAGATGGCTTAGCCATGCAGCATCTAAAATTATAAAGTAGCAATCATCAAAACTATCTGGAACTAAGAAATAGAATGTTGGATCAGTGAAATAGTTTAGGTACAGAAGACAGAATAATAAATCACTATTTTAATCTGTTGTTTGTTAACCTAAAAACTTTTCTGGGACAGAAACTCATTATTTCACGAAAATTCTGGGAAAAATGGAAAAACAGTATGGCAGAAACTAGGCATAGATAAATATATCACAACCTATATCAAGATAAAGTAGAAATGGGTACATGATTTAGATACAAATGTTTAAGGAATAAGCAAATCTGGAAAGAATGAAATCATTTACTTCTCAGAACTATAGAAGAGGGAAGAATTTATGACCAAACAAGTGGTTAAGAACTTTATGAAATGCAAAATGGATAATTTTCATTTCATTGAATTATATGAACTGATGCTCATTGAAGTGAGCAGAACCAAAACATTGTACACAATAACAGCAACATTGTGTGATGATCAACTAAGATAGATGTAGCTCATTTCAACAATAAAATGATCTTAGATAATTCCAAAAGATTCATGTTGGAAAATGTTATCCGTATCCAGAGAAAGAACTATGGAGTCTCAATGAAAACTGATGTATACTATTTTCACTATTTTAGATACTTTTTTTTTTCTATTTTAGATTTTTTTTTCTCATAGTTTTTCATGTTTGTTCTGATTCTTCTTTAACAACATGGCATGTTAAAAAGTATCTTCATATGTAATTGGAAAAACATTATGAATTACAAAAAAGCTGTCAAGGATATGATTGAGAATCAATAATAGATGAATAAAAGAATTTCATCTCTGATACTTATAGCAGTGTAACCCATCAGGTCATCCAATTCCTTTATCTATAAATTATCAGATTTATTGGCATAGTTTGGCAAAATAGCTCCTAATTATTGCTTTAATTTGCTCTTCATTAGTGACATATTCATCCTTTTCATTTTTGATACTGATAATTTGGTTTTTTAGAATTCAAATTAATGAAAGACTGTCTATTTTATTGGTTTTTCATAAAGCTAGTTGTTACTTTCATTTATTGGTTCAATTGTTTTCTTTCAATTTTATTATTAAAATTTAGGGGTTGGGCTAAAAGGTAAACAAAGTACTTCAAGTTCTAAATCTTTGATCTTATGTTCCCATTATTCTATTATTGCTATTAATCAAAAGGACTATATGTAAATTTAATTTTAATGTTCATAAATTCATATTCATGAATTCAAAAAGGGATAAAGAAGTATAAAGTTACATTCTATTTGTTTTTTTCTTTTTCTTCTTCATGTGTACATTTTGGAAATAAATTATAATAGCAAATGGTAGCTAAGTTAAATTCATGCTTCTTTAATATTTGGGGAATGGCAAGATTAGATCAAATCTGAAACTAATTAGAGAACATGCTGATTGTTAGGGTATCTCTGCTGTTAATTGATGAGTACCATGTAAAATTGTGCATTCAATTAAATAATTGAATGTAAATAGAATCTTAGTGGGATTTATGAAATAAAATTGAAAAGATCCAAAGGCTTACCCTAAGTCAGAGAAATAACAGAGGACAATAAAAATTAAAATACTGAAAAAGTATTCAGAGAATAGTATGGACAGTTGATCAAAACCTTCTGAGAAGGAGATAGAAATAAAATCATGATGAATATTATCATATAAAATGGAAGAAATAGTTAAATGTATAATCTAAACATAAATAGAATACAAAAATCATTTGGAATACATTTATATAATATTGGCAGGCTAGTTGTTTTTTTTTTTCAGTTGTAGCAAAATTAGACTCATATATAATAGATTTACATGCCTTTAGCAAATACACACCAATGATAAGAGAGTCATCACAGAGATGTTATGAGCAGCTGGGGGAAGTCAGACTAAAATGAAAATGTCAATGCAAGAGGGATGATCTGTACCTGGAAAATGAGAAATGTTCAAGATCATATAGTAAGCTAACAGTGACCATGTATTTAAAGGACAATATATGAGCACTACATTGTTATCCTCAAAACAATCTTATGTTAACATATAGACATAGGTAGACAGATTGATATAGATGAAAAAGGTTTTGTTACAGATATATAGTTTTAGAACTATATATACTGAACTTCCAATAAAGAAATTCCCTCTTGCTAATGCAAATTGGAAACTCTTTTGCAATTTATAGTCTTAGAAAATTGCCTTAGTTAAATGATTTACCCAGGATTACCCAAAAAGAATATATCAAGGGAAGGTCTGGAACTCAAATCTTCCTAAGTCAGAGATAGCTGTCTATTCTCTGAACAATGCTGCCTTTCTTTGAGTGAGAGAAAGAACATGTATTTTTTATGTTCTTTATATAGATAAGGAAACAAGCAGAGTGACATGAAGTGATTAGCCCACAGCATTTTAATTTTTATATGTCTAGATTAATCGATCATCAAGAATTGATTAAGCATCTAATATGTGCCACGCAATGATAGGCATTCAAAGATAAAAACAGAATGCTATGATTCCTGATAATAAAGAAATTGCATTCTATCAGATGACATAGACAGAATACATAAAATAGACAAAATAAGCACAAGATAAATGTGAGAAGGGGCAGATAAGTGGCCAAGAAGATAGGGTCTTGGGTTTTGAATCAAGAAGATACATTTTCTTAGATTCAAACTAGTCTTTGACATTTATTAGCTATGTGACCCTAGCAAAATCTCTTAACCTTGTCTGCCTCAGTTCCTAAATTTTAAGATGAGTTAGAGAAGAAAATGGCAAACCACTATCTATCAATGTATCTATACCAAGAAAATCCAAAATCCCAAATAGAATCACGAAATTGAAGAAGAAGGAGGAGGAAAAGGAGGAGGAGAAATAGGAAATGAGAGGGAAAAAGAGAGAGAGAGCCCCTACCCTCAGTAATCATCAAGCCTGTCCCATTTATCTCAGAAATTATAAAACAAGATTAAAGAGAAGTGATGACTAAGATCAAACAATTAGTAAGTTAAAAATCTAGATCCGAACAGATCTATTGAACCCTAAAGAGGGGCTTTTTGTATGATACAATGATGCTTCCTTAAGAAATAAATCTAGGCCAAATTAAAGATGCTCTGAGAAGCTAGGATGTCCTGCCTTCTTGAGGGTCACAAGTCTCAGACCTGCCACAGAAACACAATCAAATGACTAAATACTGTAATTAATATCACACAAAATTTATGTTTAACAATTACAGCCGTGTGATATCTGGAATGGTTTTGTCTCCTCTCTATTTTTTTCTAAAGGGAAGAAAGGCAAATTAGGAGGACTGAGATCCTTTCAGTAAATGGCCTACAGTTCTACAATTTTAATAGGTAACCTATCGTTCCAGCATTTTTCTAAAACATCTCTCTTGGGTTCTTCCAGGACAGATGTTGGTACATGATGTATGTTATCAAATTTCCCAAGTGGCCGGAAAAAAAAAACACCCTTGAAACAAGCACAGGCAGATGATTTGTTATAGGTCACATTGAATAATGTCACTGGTTTGAATAGTTCTGTTGAGAGATGCTTGGAGCTAGCAATATCTAACATGTTAATAGTGACCTTGTGGCAAGCAGAAATGGGGTAGCTCTCACCTCTAAGAAGATATTTCATTCAGAGTATCTGCTAAAGAGGCAAAACCAGAAACCATCAGAATCTGCATAGTGGCCACACTCATTAAAATGAAACTCAATCTTCCACTAAGAACCATAGGAATCATGACCAGTTTTCCCAGCATATTCATGCAGCAAAGTAACACAATCCCCAAGTCCCCCCTCTATGTATATAGTATATACTATATATATAATATATTATATATATATATATATATTTATATATATATATTATATATTATATATATAGTATATACTATATACATAATGTATATATATTATACATATAGTATATACTATATATATAATATATTATATATATATATTTATATATATATATATTATATATTATATATATAGTATATACTATATACATAATGTATATATATATTATACATATAGTATATATTATATATACTATGTATATATTATACATGTAATATATATTATATATACTATGTATATATTATATACACTACATACTATACATGTAATATATATTATATATACTATGTATATATTATATACAGTACATACATAATATATACATATATAATGTGTGTATATATACTATATATGTATATATGTGTGTTTATATATACATATATATATATATTAATATATATATATATATCTTTCTGGCTGAATTTTTATTATAAACCTACTTCTTTAGTATAAAGCACAGAAAGTACTTTTCTTAGAATCATCATTGAAGCAGGTGGAATAAACAGTTATCTTTATCTTACTGTAAAGGAAACAGAGGCTTAGAGATGTGAAGTGATTTTTCTAGATCACACACCCAGGTATATGAGACCCAAAAAGTCAGACCAATGCCTGCCTCAAAGTCTAATAGTTACTCAACTATAATTGTAGAACATTCATAGAGTCATTCAAACCTTTATTAGTCTCTCTTTAGTTTCCATAATCAAAAAAAAAATTCAAAGAATTTGCCCAATCCACTTCACAGGGTAAAGGTGAAGAACAAAAATAAGAATTAAGTAGCACATACTCAGACATAGTGAGTTAGAAGGAGCACTGGGGTGCTCAGAAGATGTCATTGATCTAAATCACAAGTATCTGTTTAAAAACTCCAAATTACTTCTCTCTTTTAACCTCTGTAAAATGAAGGTATTAGACTACAGTATGTCTAAGATTCTTCCCAGTCATAAATGCTATGCCCATCTAAAATGAATTCACCAAATAAAATTTTAAAATATGAATTGACTTTATATATTTCTCTTTATTAACTGTATGCACAATTTTTAATTGTTCCCTTGAGTGAATAAGCAAATAAATTGTATGTATATGCATGTGCATGTACACATATGTGTTTATAGATGTATATGGATATATACTTGTACACAAATATATTTGTGTATATGTATATACAGATACATGAGTGTATAAAATATATTTCCAAAAGTTTTAGTGTAGTTTTAAGCTGTCAAAGCTTAAAAGCACACTAAGATTTTGGGGACACCCTGTACATACATATGCACATATGTATATATACATATAACACAAATGGATATGTGTGTGTGTGTGTGTTGCCTGAATGGGTGGTAGCACAGTATAAGTAGACAAAGAATCAATCCTGAAGTCTGGAAGATCTGGTGCAAATAGTGCCTTTTATAAATGCTAGCTATGTGAACTTGAGGCCTAGAGAATCATATACTATATGCTGCCAATGAATTTTTAATTTGAATTAATAAAGTGAATTTATATTTTGAGAGTTTCCTATGCTGATGAATTTATAGGCCTGGACAACATAAATTCATACATATTTATATATAAATATACATAAGTATGTATACATATATGTGCCTATACATACATACACATGACCTTTGAAACATTGGGGAAGAATTAAAACTTCTCTATTATGTGTGTTGCATATATGTGTGTACATATTTATGTGCATGTGTTGGTAGTTGTTCTTCCTTCTTAAAGAAAGTCAAAATGATGACTATGTTAGAGTCAAATTAACAGTGTGTGCAACTGTGGGTGATCAAAACAATATGAGCTCAGGATGCCCTGCCACAAGTCAGACATATATAGCCTCTATAAACATTTGGAGTGGAATCTCTAATTTTTTGTGCATCTCATGTTATTTTGAGTTAATTCAATTCTACTTTGCTCATATAGCAAAACACTTTCTCTGATCAGGGCACACTTTGCTGGGGGGTCCTGTGCCAGTGTTTCCCAGTCATAAAATGTATTCTAAAGTATTTAAGAGAGACCTTGAGAGTGTCTTTATAGAACTTTTTCTGGCTACCTTTTGAGTGCTTGCCCTATGTGTTTTCCATAAAATAATCTTTTTGGTAAGCATATATTTGGCATTTGAACAATGTGACTTTTTAAATGTATATTTGTATACAGGTATGACTACACCAAAAATATATAAAAGGAACTGAAAAAAGATCCTATATGTTAAAAATTATACCTGAATTTTTTTAGTGAAAATAAATACTAGAAACAAAAAGGGATGTCTATCGGTTGAAAAATGGTGAAGAAAATTGTGTCATATGAATGTGATGGAATACTATTTTGCTATAATAAATAAGGAAATAAATTATGTCACAGATACTTGTACAAAAGACTTGTACAAGCTGATGTTGAGTGAAGGAAGCAGTCAGAACTATACTACATCATTAATATTTCAAAAATGAATAAATTTGAAGACAATGGTGAAAAATAAAATAAACTAAGCTAAAATGATTTATAGTATAAAAATAACAGTCATAATACAAATTCTTTAGAATACCATGAGACTATGAGTGAAATGACCATCCATGATTGCAAATGACCAATGATGAAACATCTTGTCCCCCTTCTAAAAGAGAGACGAGGTATTTAAGAAGTAAAATGAAGTACAGATATTTTTGTACACAGCCAATGAGGGAATTTGGTTTTGCTTGACTAGACATAGCTATTATATGGAAATGTTTTCCACCAATGGAGTGGGCAGTGGAGAAATTTAAAAAAAATAAATAAATAAATAAATAAAGATTTCTGTTTAAAAACACTTTTAAAATGGAGATTTTTAGCCCTTTTCTGAAGTTCAAAGCTCATCTCCAAAAGAAAGTAATTGTTGATAATGGGTAAGAAAATGAAAGCTATTTATCGGTAAGTTTATTCATTCTTTTGTTCTCATTCTTATTATGTACCATGTTTGTCAAATAAAAAGTGGGAGTGAAAAGTGAAAAGAAGCAATACTCAGAATCATTGCACTACTATGATGATTGGAAAGAATGCATAGGTTACATAACTTCTACCAAGCCCACAGATAATAGTTCAGCCAGGCTTAAGCCCTTTATCCCTTTGTTTTTGCCCAATAAACTCTGCACCTTTTCACTCTAGGTTTTGACGTAGGTATATATATCCTCTGCCCACTGACAGCCACTTTCAGAGGTGTTAACACAATGGAATTTACTATTCAGCTTCTTTGTTCCTTTTATAAAGTGATATTCATCTATTAAAGCAAACTGTAAGGAAGCTGGTTGGCCAGGGTATAATTTAGCTGCATGAACACAGGCAGTTATTTATGTTTGAAGTTTTTTGTTCATTTAGTTCAGACTAAAGTTTAAAACAAAAGCAAAGAAAAAAGTCAGGGAGAAGAACATCTCTAATGAAGCTTGGAAAAATCTGTTCAGGCAATTGCTAATTGATCTCAATTTTACCTCAATTTTCCTTAGACTTTGAAAGCCTTACCTTTTGTCCATAGCTATGTATGATTCCTTCTTGTGTTCTGTTTCTATGAACATATGCCATCAACTAAAAAGACAACCTGACCTGCCCAACAAATTACATGGTCCTTTGGGGCTTTTTGAGAAATAATGATCCACTTACGTTTACTCTTCAAAGGTAAAAACTCCTGTAACTGTCTTGGGCATCAGATTTCAAGGAAGAAGTATGAAATTGATGGGAAGAGTTTTGATTGAAAAATTTTGAGATCTATCTGACTTTTATTCTGCCTCTTTTACTGACCAGGTGAATAACCTTTGGTAAGATCTTCTCTGGGTCAGTTTCCTTTTTTATAAAATGAGGATGGGTCTAGAAGATATCTAAGATTCTTCTTAATTCTAATATTTTGTGATATCACAAACTAGTGTTATTTAAGCTTAGGGGAATAGGGAACAGAAAATACTTTTTTAATGAAAATTTACCCAGTCTAAGGATTTTTAGAAGTATGAAATTAAAAAAAATTAGCTCTGAACTACGCAATTATCAAGACTGAAACTGGCCCAAGAGGAATGATAAAAAAGTGTACTTTACTTTCTTCTTTTCAGAAAGTAGATGAACAAGAGGTGTGCAACAATGTATAGATAGTCATAATCAATAGATACATTGGTCTAGCTGTCTTCAGCTATTTTTATTCTCTTTTAAATTTTTCATTATATAATCACTTGGAAGGGGAAGAAGAAAGATATATTTAAAAATAAATGCTATATGAAAGCTGAAGATGTCAATAAAAAAAAGAGAAAAAGAAAGAAAGGCTTGATTTTGAGAAGAAAATATTCAATCCTTCCTAATGAATAAAGGAAGCCACCCCATGGTGTCTAGAGTTAAAACAAATGTTCTTGGACAGCAGAAGAAGATGCAAGTGGAAAGAACTATGTGAGAGAAATAAAAAGTTTCAATACATTAATGGGTCTCTGGCTGAGGTCACCTCTACTAGATCTTTCTATTTTCCTAAGCAGAATTGTGATTAGGAGGAAAACTAATTTGCTTTTCCAAGATTCTTCTGTTCTATGTTCTTTTAATTGATTTATTGCCTCTGGGGATTTTTTCCCACCATTTAACAGCCCATGTATTCTGTTATAGTAATGAGACATCAAGAAGACAGCAAAATGAATCATGTACAAGATATATTTCTGGAAGATTTCAAAAGACAATTTGGACACAAGCATATTCAGAACTACAAGAGGTACTAATAACATATGATAGAGTGAGTCAGATACTAAATATTGAACATCGGATGTAAAGGACATGTTAAGGGGAAAATGCATAAACATTTATTAAGTGCCTTTAATGTTTCAGGTAGTATGCTAAGTGCTTCTTATAAACATTATTTCATTTAATCCTCACAACAGCCCTGGAAAATAGGCACTATTATGATGACAAATTTTCATTTGAAGAAAACAAAGCAGTTAGAAGTGTGTGATTTTTCCCTTACCTAATAAGTATCTCAGGTCAAATTTGAACTTGTCTTTTTTGACTCTGGGCCTAATGTTTTACCTACTACCAAGATACTATAAAGATCAACTCAGTTCTGCTATAATGCGTGTTTTGAAGATGCTTAGTCGTTCTGGTGCAGTTGAAATTTTAGGGAAGAATTTGATTATAACACAAGTCTTGCATTTGCTTATGCATGATTTCATCCCTGAAAAATGGTGAAAAAAGAAGAAAACTACATCACCTCAGAGTAAGTCATAAACATCAACCTTTTTTACTCTCACTTCAACAAACCTCAGCTCTTTTCCAAATAAAGTATCTATTTATTGTATATCTTGGCACAATCATGGCTGTGCTGAGAAGGGTGGAGATGTATGTATCTCACTTTTATACCCCAAAATACCGTCTACCAGGGGTGCTAATGGTATTCCAAGTCTCAGAGTTGTGACAGGTAAGACCACCATCTGGTCTGTAGCCACAGACAACTTTGCCAATGCCAACTTGTGGAAACCATGGTATAGCCTTGAACTCACAAATGTCAACTACTACTTATTTTATGTATTGTGTATATATTTATATATTCATTTCTCCTCTTTTAATGACAGTTTATTTCCAATTATATGTAAAGATATAATTCAACATTCATTTTTGTAGGATTTTGAGTTTCAATTTTTTCTCCTTTCTTCTCTTTCCTCTGTCTCCCCAAGAAAGCAAGCAATCTGATATAGTTTATACATGTACAAACAAGTTAAACATATTTCCACTTTAGTCAAAGTGTGAAAGAAGAATCATGAGAAAAGAGGAAAAGCATTAAAAAGTGAAAATAGTATGATTCAATCCACATTCAGACTTCATAGTTCTTTGTCTGCATGTGTAAAACATTTTCCATCATAAGTTTTTGGGAACTGTCTTGGATAATTGCATTGCAGAGAAAAACTAAGTTTATTATAGTTTATCATCACACAATCTTGCCTTTAGCATGTATAATGTTCTCCATGTTCTGCTTACTTCACCCAGCATCAGTTCATATAAGTCTTTCCAGGTTTTCCTGAAATCTATCATTTTTATAATACAATAGTATTCCATTACATTCATATTCTACAACTTGTTCAGCCATTCCCCAATTGATGAACATTCCCTCAATATCCAATTCTTTACCACTATAAAAAGAACTCATAAATATTTTGGTACATGTTGATCCTTTTGCATTTGTTATGATCTCTTTGGAATATAGTAGACCTAGTGAAAATTGCTGTCCAGATTGGGTGGATCAGTTAACAACTCTACCAACAATGAATCGGTGTTCCAATTTTGCCACATCTTCTCCAACATCTAACATTTTCCTTTTGTTGTCATATTGCCCAATCTGATAAATTTCTCTAATCAATAGTGATTTAGAATATTTTTTCATATAATTATAGATAGCTTTAATTTTTTATCTGAAAACTGACTGGTCAGTTTTGACCATTTGAGTATTTATCAATTGGGGAATGCCTTGTATTCATATATATATATATATATACATATATATATATATATATATATATAACTAAGTTACTCATATATTTGAGAAATGATATCTGATTGTAAAAATGGTTCCCCAGCTCTCTGCTTTCCTTATTTTGGTTGCATTGGCTTTATTTATGCAAAATCTTTAATTTCATGCAATAAAAATTATTCATTTTGCATTCCATAATGTTCTTTAACTCTTATTTGATCATAAATTCTTCTTCTTTATTCATGTATGCATTTGCAGGTAAAAAAATTTTTTTAAAAAAACTGAGTTGGTGGTATCCCAACATTTTTGATATGTTAACTTATTATTGTTCTCTTTAATGAAATTATTGCTTCTCTGATTTGTTATTTGACGCACTCATTCTTTAGGATTAGTTTGTTTAGTTTACAATTAGTTTTTTAGTCTTTCCCTCATGGCCATTTATTATACTCGGCTTTTATTGCATTATTATCTGAAAAGGATACGTTTGATATTTTTGCCTTTCTGCATTTGACTGTGTGGTACTTATGCCCTAATACATAGTTTATTTTTTTTGTAGGTGCCATATATTGTTGAAAAAGGTATATTCTTTTCCATCCCCATTCAGTTTTCTCCAGAGGTACATTATATCTAACTTTTAAAAAATTCTATAGACTCCTTGACTTCTTTCTTGTTTATATGGTGGTTAGATTTATCTAATTTTGAGAGAGGGAAGTTGAGGTCTCCCACTAGTATTTTTGGTGTCTATTTCTTCTTGTTAACTTCTCTAAGAATTTGAATATTATACCATTTGGTGTATAAAATGTTCAGTATTGACATTACTTCATTGTCTATGGTACCTTTTTTAGCAAAATGTATTTTCCTTCCTTATCTCTTTTAATTAGGTCAATTTTTGCTGTTGCTTTGTCTGAAATCAGGATTGCTACCCCTATTATTTTGATTTCTTTTTACTTTAACTGAAGTAAGATTCTGCTTCAGCTTTTTACCATTACTCTGTATGCATTCTCTGCTTCAAATGTGTTTCTTTTAAACAACATATTGTAGAGTTCTAGTTTTTAATCCACTCTATACCTATTTCCATTTTATGATAGAGTTCATCCCGTTCACATTTACAGTGATGCTTATTAGCTGTGTATTTTGCACTATCCTATTTTCTCTCTCTTTTCAATCTGTTTTGCCTAACTAGTTTTGATACCACTTCCTTCAACTTCCCTTCCTTTCTATCAGCCCTCCTTTTCTTTTCTCTTTTCCTTCTCACTGCTACCATCCCTTCTTCCCTTCTATCAGTACCCCTCCTTTCTTTTTCCCTTCCTACTTCACTGAAGAATAAAATAAATTTCTATACCTAACTAAGGTTACATGTTATTCCCTCTTTGAGCCAAATCCAAGGACAGCTGTTGACTTTCTCTTGCATAGGTCTTATTTCTTTTCCCAATTTTTCTTCTACCTCTCATTTGAATGTTAAAATCCTTTTTGGGCTCTTTCAAAAACATTTTTTTGCTCGTGAGACCAATTCGTATCCCCTTAAGTCTTTACATGTAGGCATTTTGACATTGTTACGCTCTTCTTAGTTTGTGTATTGATCTTGATTCAGTAGCTTTCTGTCGTCAGGGCTGTTTTCTGCTTTTTGCTCATTTTTTAGCCTATTTTGTGAATTTTAAAGTTGCACTCTACTCCTGGGACGCAAGGGGCACTGTCCCAAGCTTCTTTTGCTGGGACCTAGGGGTCTGGCTGCTGACTTTCTGCCCTGGAGTCTCTAGGGATCATGACTTTTCCACTTCATGGCCTTGTCACATCTTATCCTTGCCCCATCTATTTTCCTGGAGATTCACGGGTTCCAATTTGCCTTCCAGGCTGGAACTGCATACCTCACAGATGGCCTGTTCTACCCCTAGCCTACTGATCTAGGACTGAGGGGCTTAGATTACTGATCTCTGCTGTGACTGAGAGTTTCCTGCTGGCTCCACCATTTCTGCTAGGTTGTGTTCCCCTTTAATCTAAGTGAGACAGATCTCTTCTGAGGTCCTTCTAAGTTATTTTAAGCTGGAAAATTATTTGATTCCATACATTTGTGGGTCCTTTCATTCCAGAATCTGTTTAGAGGCTGGTTTCTCTTAACCATCTTGGCTCCACCCCTATTTGTGTATTTCTTAATCATTTAACATGTTTAAAACTGTTTTTATTTTTATTAGGTTACTAGTGTGAGTATTGTGCACAATCTCATTTTCCACATAAGCTCTGTGCATTTTATTGAGCAATTTTGCATAGCACAATGATTTTTAGCAACTTATTATACCATGTTATAGCTGAACTGACTGTACTATATAAAGATTAGGTATATAGATATCTTTAATAAAGAAAAGATTTCAAGACCCCTACATTCAGTTAAAGGACTCACAGTTTAAGAAGGTTTGTCTTATTCAACTCATCCTCTACAACTTATTCTTTGTAAACAAAAGGCAGAAGATTGCCTAAACCTTGTCTGGAAGATCCTGATTTCTGAGAGGTGATCAGATAAACTAATTTGTGCTACTGTTATTTCTCCCACTTCCTCGCCTAACTTCATTTGACTACTTGGGTCTTCCATTGCATTCAGACTCATCTCCAGTCATCATGGACTCACTTTCCACTGGACCCAGATGGCTCTGGAGGGAAAAGTGAGACTGGCAACATTGCACAGCCTTCCCTCACTTAAATGCAATTCACTTGCTTGCCATGGCATCATCTCCCTTATGTCATGGTTCTCTTTGGGAATGAAGGATTAATAACAACAGTTGCAACATGAATGTAGAAGAGCCTGACTTATTTTGGGCTTTTCTTTGAATCTAACTTGATACTGCAGTCAAATGGATATATCTTAAAGTCTCATTCATAGAAGACTGATCTCTGCTAGCCAGTCAGATAAACTAAAAAAACAGAAACTTCCTCTTCCTTTTTTACTCCCTTCTGTTTCATTATGCAAGTTCACAGATTGAGCTGGAAAGGACTCATCTAGCTCAACCCATTCACTTTGTAGATGAAGTAACTAAAGCCAAGAGAAATTAAAAGGCTTGTCCAAAAAAACATAGGTAGTCAGTTGCAAATTCATATTTGAAATCCATATCTGCTCATTTCAAATATACCATTTCTTCTCCAAAATAACTTTACGTAAGAAATAAAACAATCCCATGACACCAACCCACAGCAATGTCAATCATGGAGAAATTTTGAATAATGAAATAGACTTGAAATATAAAGAAGAAGCTTAACACAATGGCAAAGCTTAAAATTGATATTCCTTTTCATATTAAAACAATCACAAGAAAGCATTTATGAAATCTAGGTCTTTTTCAAACAATGGTAACAATTTTCCTTTATATGTCTAAAACCTTCATCTTCCAAAGTGTATTACTCAGGAATAAAGATATAAGCTCCACCAAATTCTTTAAAAAGAAAGAAATTTTAGCTAAATAGAATGTTTCTGGAATGAAAAAGGTTGAATCTCCTATATATTTTACTCCAATTTCATTCTAAATTACTCTACTGCTCTTGGAAGAGAACTTTATGGCTAGAATAAGGCCACCATCTGCTAAACCAGACTATATTATGAATTACAAATCCTGAGAATGCTAATTTCTATGGAAGGTCAGTCACATCAATGCAAACACCTCCTTCTCAGATGGCCCCTGAACTCACTGAGGAAATAAGAGTTCTTATCTGAATTACAGATATTTAAATATACATTAGGAGTTTCTCTCTAACACCACTTGTGGGGGTCCTTGCTGTAAGACCACCTTACAAGTGAAACCATCAATCAATGCTCTGGGTAGAATCCAAGAAGGAGGTACATCATGATATATCTCAACTAGGACAGATTATTATTCTAAAGTGCCAGTATATATTTTTACTCTTTCAAAAAAAACAAAACAAAACAAAACAAACAAACAAAAAAAACCCCAGATGTCCATTTGAAAAATGCTTTCCCTCTGAGATTTTTTTGCACATTATTTCCTTTACCATTTGTCAAAGGAGGGGATCAGAGTACATACTTTTAAGATCTAATTGCATGGTTCTAATTTCACTTTTAAAAAAAAAATAAAGGCTATAACACTACTATCAATGTACAGAGCCCTAATTTTTAAACTCCAAATCTCAGAGTTTTTCAGTGATAAGTCCTGTATTAAGATGCATCTCTCAGAATCACAGAATCTCAGAGTTGGAAGCTGGTTTGTCTCTAAACAAAATGTCCTCTGAATAAAACCATAAAAGCACTCATTAATATAATCCTTTAAGGTTGACAGATCACTTTATTTTTGTCATCTCATTTCTCTTTCTCTCTCACACATACATACCATGTGAGGTAAAAACAACTGTTTTTCATTTTTCAGATAAAGAAATTAAACTAAGTGAGGTTATCATGTCATACATATCCACACCACAAGAGCATGGTGAGGAGGAACTCATGGTATTCCAAGGCAGCCCATATCACTTTTATATATTCCAAATTATGAGAGAGAAGCCTTAGAAAGTCCTACTTATTATAGACAAATCTAATCCAACTTCTGATATAGACCTCCAAATGTCTGAACATTTTCTGGTCTCTGATATTCATTCCTTAATTCACTCATTTTTTAAAGAATTGTACCACACTGTCTAGCTATCTTGTAATAATCATAAAAGAATAAAAACAAAACAAAACAAAAATGAGTGCCTTTGCACTTTGCAAGGATTAGGATTATGTATACTATATCTTGTATCCATCATAATGCCTTGCTATTGTCTGTTTTACCACAAATACTTCCTAGTTGACTACACTCAAGTATTCTCCATTCTGGTATTACTAATCATTTTATGCATTTAAAGAAAATGCTTAAGAGTCATTCTGCAGTTCTTCACAAATGCAGAAGAAAATTAGGATCAATTGAGAAAAATTATATTTGTCCTTTCTTTTAGAGAAAATTATTATGGGGGCCCAAACAAGTCAGCACCTCTATTTACATGCAGATGTTGGTGATATTTAAGCCCCATGTGATCTAGGATGACTCATGCTCTTAAAGGAGAAAGGAAACAATGAATTTAGACTGTTTAAATAACTGGTACAATCAATCCTTTCCCTGAAATGATTTCATTTTATTTTATTTTTTTCCATTTTAACCTCCCAGCTTTCCCAGAGAGGAAAAAGAAACATCATCCACCCACTGGAGCAAGGATTGCTATAGTCTGTCTTTTTCTCTCCCCAAGATTTTTTCTGGATTCTCTAGTGGTGAAAAGATATCCAAAAACACTGTTCTTCCTGCCTCTTAGTAGAAAGTGATAAATGAGTCCTTTGGGTTGAATAAACGCCTTCTTTTTACCTTGGATTTTTTTTTATTATTTTCCATAAACTAAGACAGGATAGAATTTATTTCCTAATTATGTACTACTGCTTATTTCATTGTATCAAATTCAAAGAAAATATGGTTTATTTATTTATTACTCTTTCGGTGGGGTTGAATGTGGGTGGGTCAGAGAAATTGATATGTATGAGGTAATAAGTAAGGAGGCAAAAGATGCAATAGTTTGGAAACAAAGCAAAAATACTTCATTCATACCAAAATGGTAATCAGAGTAGGAGCCTAATTCCTCCCAGCCACAAAATACAATTGTAGTGTCACCAGAGCTTTAGGTTTAAGGAATAAGCATGGTTTCTTTTAATTATACTTTAGCATTTATACTATTTTAGGTATTGTTTTATGCATCCAGCAGTGTAGTCTTGCATATCAGTAGCCAGTGAAGCACATTCTGTTTACAAGTCAAAGATGCTTGAGGGGAAGCCATCTTAGACCCCCTTTCACGATCTTCTTAATTATATTTTCTAGCCCTCAAACAATATTGAAGAAAAATGAGCAAAGATGGATGTTCTCTCAGTACCTATTACTCTACAGATATTTTTTACCCAGTACAAATAATATTTTTCTTCATTTTGAAGATATATGGATAAAAAGACCATTGATAAAGAGAAATTGCTTTAAAGATACTTTGAAAGTCCTCTAACCCAATGGTATGAAACTCAAATAGAAACAGATCCTGTGGGTTACATATTTACTCAGAAAACCACAAAATAACATCATCTATGTTTAATTATATTTTTCTTAAATTAAGCATTTTCAAATTAGATCTTAATCTGATTCTTATCACTGGAAACTTTGCTGCAGTATGCGAAGCATGAATTTAACATCTCTGAGTTGTCAACCAATAAATCAAGTTTTTATTAAGCACCAATTATGTGTTAGGAACTAGGAGTGAAAGGATAAAAATCTTGGAGTTTATAATCTATCAAAATTAAAAAGAAAAACAACAACAAAAACTCCCTACCCTTTTACACATATAAGTGGATATAGGGGCAGCTAGATGGTGCAGTGGATAGAGCACCAGTCCTGAAGTCAGAAGGACCTGAGTTCAAATTTGGTCTCAGACACTTAACACTTCCTAGCTGTATGACCCTGGGCAAGTCACTTAACCCCAATTGCCTCAGTAAAAAAAGAAAGAAAAGAAAAAATAATAACAATAAAGTAGATACAAATACAGATACACGAATGAATGAATATATATAGTCTTAATTTCTCAGGCTTCCCCTCCTTAGAGAGCACTGATATGGAGGCAAGAGATTCAAGAAAATGCAGTGTTTACTAGCTTGTATAGTTTTTAAACTTTGCTTTCTAATATTTTATTATCTGATATTTAACTATATTTTGGGAGGCTTCTGGGAGAAAGAAGGCAAAGATTGGAATAAATAGCCATTTCTATTCCCTACCATGTGAGATGAGAAGTAGGTAGGCCCAGTTCCTGGGAATGTGTTTCTCTGCCCTTTCCTCCAATGGAACTATGGAAATTGGAAGCTGAGGAATGACTTTCTCCTGACCCAACTCACACCCTGATCCCTTATACACATACCTCTCTCTCTGGCCAAGATCTGATACAACCTGCATGGTGAAATTGTAAATGGGGCAGTTAAAGGGAACTTTGCATTTCTCCTTATTTGTCCAATAAAGAGATTAGCTCAAAATTTGTATCTTATTAAGGTAGGATAGAGTTGAGTTAAGGAGAAGAAACTGATTCTGATTCAGTAACCAGCAGGTCCTATCAAAATGAACTGTGCCCCAAATTGTTTAGTTTCCTTTCCCTGCTACCATTATATTTTCTTCCTTCTTATAAAAAAAAATCTGACAATTGTGAAATTGCTGTCTGGTATGATAAATGGTGGTCTGAATAGATATTTAGGGAGAAGTTTAAATTTCTGTATTGGGATGGGAGAAAATTCCTGCTTCTGTGACACTAAGGTGTCAGAAGCAGGAGAACAGACAATGATTGACTACATTTGGAAGTCCCAAACTCCATTTGAAAATTTCCATCAACAAGAATAAGAATAATTTTTATTTACACACAAACACACATATCCCTAGATAAACCCTTCAGGTAAATGGGAAACTAGCCCAGGAAAAGGAGGTGTGCATTACTTGTGGTGTACATACTCATTAAAATACTTGCTGTGAAGAAAAAACTCATTAAATTCCTTAAACAATCTAAGGTAAGGGCTGTTTATGACTAGAGTTAGATGTCTAACATTCAAAAAAAATGGCACAGATTCGTGCCATGAATGGGATACCTTTAAAAGGAAATTCACTCTGTAGATGCTACAGTTGGGAACAAATAGCGATCCAAAGAGTTGCTTTCAAGTAGAAGTCTTTCTCCATACCTCCAATATTATGCAACTTATAAAGGGAAAATGACTGGTTGAAGGGCAACTATGTGCTGCAGTGAATAGTGATGCACCAGGAATCAGAAATACCTGAGTTCAAATTTGATTTCAGCTACTTTTCATGATTCTGGACAGCTCCCTTAACCTAGGTTTACCTCAATTTCCTTATCTATAAAATGGAGATAATACTAGCACTTAGCTCCTGGTTGTTGTGTTAAATGAGATAATAAATGTAAACTGCTTTGTATAGCACTTGACACATAGGGGCTATGTAAATGTTAGCTATTATTATTATAATTAGACTGTGACTTCAAGGATTTAGAGAACTCTTCCATTAAGAAACTTCCTTACCAATGCAGTTTGGCACTTTCTCTCTAACTTATAGTCATAAAAAGTTAGTAAGAGCACTGAGAAATTAAATTACTTATCTAAGGCCAGATAACAAGTCAGACATGGTACTTGAGCCTCCTTCCTGGCTCCAGAACAAGCACTCTATTCATGATATTGATGAGGTCCTGGGTCACTAGGTAAAGTTAGCAGAAAAAGGTTGAAGAACTGATAAAATTAGTCCCTGAGGCAAGCAGGGAAGGACACTGATGGGAACAGTTCAACCTCACATCCCACCTCCTATGGAACTCTTAGGTATCCAGTTAGAAGGCCAAATTATGTTAAATCCCCAAGGCTAAATTTTCCCCATAAGTCTATCCATTGCCCATGCTATCTTTGCTGAATCCCTTTTGGTTTAGTCTGCCAAGATGTTCTATCTCGTGGGGTCTTTCTCCTTGCCTCATCCGTATCCTAGCCCCATACCTCATGGTTTTTAACTATATGCTCTTCCAATTCTATTTCATGTTTACCATTCTTGGTGTCTATTGTATCTATTTTGTCTGGAACCTCTTCTCCTAAATAAATGTCCATTTTGACAAAAAAAAATGGCTTTGTGAATTCATTACATGGCAGTACCTTAAACACAGTAGTACCACATAGCTACACAACAAGTAATTTTCCCTTTGTAAGATACATACCCTAAATACACCATAAATATAAATACTCAACACTAAACCACCTACCTCTCATATATAAAAAGTAAAATATTACATATTCAAAATAAATGCAAGATAATTTTGTTCGAATAAGAGATGGTACCCACAAGGACAAAGATCAAAAAAGACCAAAATGTAGGAGGTGATCCTTGAGATGAGCTTTTAAAGAAACAGAAGATTCTAGGAGAGGGAAAGGAAGATAAGCTACATTCTGGATTTGGGAGATAGCATGGTGATAGGAGATGGGATGTCATGAATGAGAGGTTGACTGAACCTAAAAAGAACTTGACCAAATCTGGAAAAGAAGGATAAAGGAGATCATAGAGGTTACTATGTCTCTTTTCTCCCTTTTTTGCATTCAGAGGATGATGATGATTCAGTGGTTTGTCTTGATAGCCATTCAGAAGACAAAACATACATTTATGATGCCAAACTAATTCATAGGTTTAATAAAATGTCTTCAGTACACTCATATATTGGACAGCACAGAATTCTCACTAGCCTTTCTTAATCTACCAGTGTCATAATGTGATCAGTCTTCTGGTAGTGATGATCATTAGATCAAAGAAAAAACATTCAGTGTATCTTCATCTTTTTTTTTTCAAGCTTTCTTTCATTTCACATAGTCCTTGGATCATTTATTTTACTCTCCAAGACCATTGTTTCATGGCCACTTATAAGATCATCACTGGGAGGATTAACTGTACTGTTTTGTTTTGTTTTGTTTTGCTGAGGCAAGTGGGGTTAAGTGACTTGCCCAGGGTCACACAGCTAGGATGTGTTAAGTGTCTGAGACCAGATTTGAACTCGGATCCTCCTAATTTTAGGGCTGGTTCTGTCCACTCTGCCATTTAGCTGCTCCTATTTCTTTCTTTAAATCTCTTTTAGAGTGGAAACTTATGGAGGGCTGGGAAGATGATTTCTATGAATCTGTGCCCAACATCCAGAATACTGGCACTCATAGCACAGATCTTGAGTAAAACTAATAACAAGCCAACCAACCTAGTCCTAAATTTTCAGAGAATAAGTAAAGGAAACTTTCTGCTTTAATATGAAAAAAATTACCTTTGAAATATCATTTATTAATTTTTGGATTCAGGCATTTCAAGAATATCTTTTGATAAATTATCTGATATGATTATAAGACTATAGATTACTGGATAAAAGAAACCTCACAGGTCATTTGGTTTGCCCTCTTCCTTTTGTTAACTTAGATCATTAAAAGTTAAAAGAATTGCCTAAAGTCACATAATAGCTGAATTGAAATGTGATCTAAGTTCTCAAACTGTAAATCCAGTATACTTTGCATTGCAGATTGCTGCTTCCCACTACATTATACCTCTTGTTTTTGTCAGAGAATTTGTTTTACAGATGATTTACAGAGAAAAACTCAGCAAAATATTCATAGGTGTTCCAATCAAACATTAAATTGACAAATACTTGCTAAATCCCTCCTATTTGCTGGGTATTTTTGAGTGCTGAGGGTACAAAAACCTAAATGAAATCACCCCTATGGTCAAGGAGTTTATGTTCTATCATAGATTAAGAGCTAAAAAGGAAAGGCAGCTAGATCGTGAAGTGGATAGAGCATCAACCCTGAAGTCAGGAGGACCTGAGTTCAAATCTGACCTCAAGACCCTTAATACTTCCTAGTTGTATGACCTTGGGCAAGTTACTTAACCCCAATTGCCTCAGGGAAGAAAAAGAACTTAAAAAAGAGCTTTATATAACCCCTAAATTTTATATATAAGCCTCCCTGCTAATTTAACAAATGAGAAAAAAGACTAGAAAAGTCAAATAAATTACTCAACATCACATAGACAGAATAGTACAAGAGCTAGAATTCTTATCCACATGCCCTGATACCAAAGTCAATCCTTTTCCCATTAAACCAGAGGGGCATTAATACAGTTAAAGGTACATTAATGCTACCAGGAAAAAATCAGAACCAGACTCTCAAACTTTCAGATTTGATTCAAATTTAGCCATTCTACCCTTTTAGGATGGACATCTAGATGGTGCAAAGAATAGAGCACTGGACCCAGGGCCAGGGAAATCTGAGTTCAAATCTAGCCTCAGACAGGTATGTGATCCTGAGCAAGTCAATCTGTTTGCCTCAATTTCTTTACCTATAAAATGAGGACCACAATAGCCTCTCAGGGTTGTTGTAAAGCTCAAATGATCTTCATAAGATCAATTGTAAATTTCTTAGCCTAGTTTCTGGCATACAACTAATGTTATTTAAATGTTAACTATCATTATTATTCAAATTACAATTTTGGCTATGTAAAAACAAAAACCAAAAAAGCTTATCAATTGATTTAAACAACAACAAAAAGCACAGCTGATCAATAGAATGGGGGGGGGGAGATGCCCAAAGTGTTTGTTTGCAGTAGAAAAGACCAGATTTTCAGTTAATTGAAGCTCTCACTTTCCAACTAGCCTTTTCAGCTTTCTATAGATACATCCCAGTTTTTGCCTTTGATATCACTTGAGATTTAAGTGCCTTTTTAATTAAAAAATGATAAGAAGGTCTACTCAATTAATATTTTAAAAAATACTATCCAAATTGAGGATATTCTTCTTTCCACTTTCTTTTTGTAGAGAAATACAATGAAAAACCGTGAAAATTATTTGAAATAAGGTCAGAAAGAGTCTTTCATTGGCAGCTCACACACACTTGATCTCTGCATGTTGCAAAGCTAGCAGAGGAGCTAAGCCTTTTGAAATATTCCAGAGCATGCAACCATACATCTTTTAAATGGAACAGCAGTAGAGCTCCACTGTGGGACTTGACCAGGTAATCTTCAAATGCTAACATTGCAGATAAGCATTAATGTGGCATGTTGGGCTCAGGCAGGTTTATCCCTGAAGCTAATGAAAAATTTTGCTGATTAACAGAAGTATGAAAAGGCAAGTGTCTGCAAGCAGATTTGCTGACAAAGAAATCCAAGAAGGCTTGAGATAGAGAGGATCTAAGAAACATGATTGTCCTGGGCAGATTTTAGCAAATAGGAATATGTGTTATCTATCAACAAGTATTTATTAAAGACCTACTATGTGACAGGCTCTCTGTGATGAACAAATATCAGTACAATGAATGAAACAATCCCCAAGAAGTTTACATTCTAACAAGGAATGCAACTAAATAGATATAAAATATACATCATAGAATGAGGTAAAGACAAGAATAGAAGTCACTTTGACAGGCATAAGCAATGGCTTGTCAAAGCAATTTTAACCTGGCTGTCACAGAGAAAGAAGGTTACACATAATTGTTAGAACCAAGAGAAATGTGATCGAGGATGAAAATTACATGAACACATGGTAGTGGGCCCTCAAATCCCAGTTTCTCACAAAATAGAACTTAATTGCTCTCAGTTTCAGTGACTTTCTGAAATGGTAGGAGTGGTAAATAAGATTATGCAAGATATTAAAGTTCCTTCTTCCTCTAAATACTCAAAGTAAATAAATGGAAAAACAATAAATCTGAAATCAGTGGGCTTGTTTTCTCTTGCCATTGATTAGCTATTTGACCATACAAAAATTTCAACTTTTAGGGGCCTCTTTTTCTTCGATAAACTGAATAAGATGAATGAATTAATCTCTTGGTTGACTACCAACTCTTGAAACCATTGTTCTAAGAGTATGGGTGCTTGAAACATGATTGTTTAGCATGCTGGAAAGCCATTTCAAAACTCAGACTATGCTGATATATACTGTTCCAGACCTCACCTTCACAGTAAAATGAATTGGAACATCAGCCAGCACTCCAAAAATTTCTAAGAGCAAATATTGCCTTAGACATATAGTTACTCAATATTGATCAAGTCACTTAGCTTTTCTGCCTTAGCTTTGTCATCTGCAAGGGAGATTATTATCTCCCTTTTAGGGTTTTTCTGAAGGTCAAATCTAATAAACTTTGTAAAACACTTTGTATACTTTAAGATGCTACATAAATGCTATTATTGTTTTCTTTTTTATTACACTGTAGCTACTTAAACAGAGACTCCTGCATGAGAAAATAAAAAGAAATAAAATAAACCAAGGCCCCATGTAATAAAGATCAAGATTTTACATACACATACACACAGTAATTTATAGCTGCCTTTGAAATTAATAACAATAGCTAGCAGGTATACTGAACTTTAAGGACTGCAAACCAAATTTATAGATATTTCATCTGATCTTCACAACAAATGGGGAAACTGAGGTTCAGAGAAACAAAGTGCTTGAGAAGCAAATTAGATTTTTGAAGAGCAAATATTCACCAAAGGGTAGAATATGGTGAATCTGTAGTTTCTTTACTAAAATATTGGAATGAGCTATATGATTTAGTAATTATATAAAGCAGCAGTCATCAAAACCATTTGGTAATGGCTAAGAAATAGAGTATGGAATGAAGAAGATTAGATACACACAACACAATAATCAAGACCTATAGTTATCTACTATTTGATAAACTCACAAACTCCAGTTTCTGGAATAAGAACTCACTATTTGACAAAAATTGCTATGAAAACTGGAAAATAACACATCAGAAACATAGACCTACATCTTACCAAATTATACCTCATACCAAAATAAGGTCAAAATGAGTATATGATTTGAGTATAAAGGGTGATACTATAAGCAAACTAGGAAAGCAAGGGATCATTTACCTATCAGATCTTTGGAGAAAGGAGGAATTTATGCCCAAAGAAGAAGTAGAGAACATTATGAAAGGCAACATGGACAACTCTGATTACATTAAATAAAAAAATTTTTGCACAAACAAAACCAACAGAAAAAAGATTGAAAGGGAAGTACAAAGCTAAGAAACATTTTTACAGCTAGTGTTTCTGAAAAAGGTTTCATTTCTAAAATATATAAAGAAGTGTGTCAAATTTATAAGAATACAAGTCTTTCCCCTTTTGATAAATGGTCAAAAGGATATGAAATTAATTTTCAGATGATAAAATTAAAGCCATCTATAGTCATATGAAAAAAAATCCTCTCTATTGATTTGAGAAATGTAAATTAAAACAACTGATGTAGCATCTCACACCTCTCAGATTGTCTAAAATGGCAGGAAAAGATAATGATAAATATTGGAGGAGATGTGGGAAAATTGGGACACTTATACATTATTGGTAGAGGTGTGAAATGATCCAACCAATCTGGAAAGTAATTTGGAACTCTACCCAAAGGGCTATAAAACTGTTGATATCTTTTGACCCAGAAATGCCATTACTGGGTCTTTATCCCAAGAAAATCATAATGAAGGGGAAAGAACCTAACATGTGCAAAAAATGTTTGTAGTGGATCTTTTTGTGTTAGCAAAGAATTGGAAAATGAGTAAATGTCATAAATTGGGGAATGGCTGAACAAGTTGTAGTATATGAAGTTAATGGAATATTACTGTTCTATAAAAAATGATGGACAAGATGATTTTAGAAAGGCCTGGAAAGATTTATATGAACTAATCCTGAGTGAAATAAGCAGAATACGGGAAAACATTGTACACAATAACAGCATGAATGTGCAATGATCAACTATGAAAGACTTGGTTCTTCTTAGCAGGTCAGTGATCCAAGGATCCCAATAGATTTTGGATAGAAAATGCCATCTGCATCCAGAAAAAAAAATTATGGAGATTGAATATGTCAACACATGCGATGTTCATTTATTTTTTCCGTTTTTTCTCTCCCATGGTTTTTCCCTTTTCTTCTGATTTTTCTCTCCCAACATGATTCATAAAGCAATATGTATTAAAATAAATAAATACATAAAAGATTAAAAATGATTGAGTAATTAAATGTAGAAGTTATTGGTTTTCATTTAAGATTTGAGAAATAATCTGTAAAAAGAAACTAAAGGAAATTTAGAATAAGAGACACATTTTTAAAGTATAAAATTGGAAGGAAAATTGTGGTTAACATTAGAAGGAAGAATGGAAATGCATTTATGAAGAACCTATTATTGTAACTATTTTGCCAAGTACTTTACTAATATTATCTCATTTAATCTTCACAATAATCTTGGAAGGTAAGTGCTATTATTGTCCCCATTTTACAACTGAAGAAACTAAGGAAAACATTGTTAGTAATTTGTTGACTGTTTTTCTTAAAGTAAATTAATTCTGCCTCTATTCTACTGTAAGTTCATAACTCTGGGTCAAGTATTAGAAATAAGGAAAAACTGAGTTTGAATTCTGTCTCAGACATTTCAAGCTAATGGACTTTATAAGGCAAGTCACAACCTCTTTTGTTTTTTAGTCTTATTTTTTAATCTGTTAACTGGGGATAATAACTGGTCTGCCTCTGTGGGATAAAGTGAGGATGAAATGAGAATATGCATATGAAATGCTTTGAAAATCATAAATATAAAATAAATATGAACTATTACTTCTCATTATTGTTGAAGCAGCTAGGTGGCACAGTGGTTTGAGTCTTGGACCTGGAACCAGAAGAATGGAGTTCAAATCTGGTCAGAGATACTTCTTAACTGTATGATCCTAGACAAGTAACTTTACTTCTGCCTTCCCTCTATTTCCTCATTTACAAATTGGAAATAACAATAGCACCTACCTTCCTATTGTAAGAATCAAATGAGATGATATTTGTAAATCACTTTGCCAGTTTTTAAATGGTATATCAATCCTATCATAATTATTATTCATGAGCACCTTTCAAATTATCAAAGACTAATATATATTAGAGAACCTTAATCAGTTAATCAATCAATAAGCTTTTATTGGGTGCCTACTGAAAGACACATTAACTGCTAAGGATGGAAAACCAAAAATGCATCAATTCCTGTCCTCAAAAGTTAACTACATAATGATATCTGATACCTTTTAAGATATACATAACATTTTATCTTTGTCATTTTAGTTGAACATCGCAACAATCAGTGATTTGGGTAGTTCGATAATTAATTCCATTTAATAGACAAGGAAATAAAAAGAAGTAAATTTTACCAGGTCACATGGTTAGAAATTAGTTGAACCAGGAATTGGATCCAAGTCATCTGAATCAGACCTATTCAAAGAGGCTAAGAAACTTATAAAGTATTTGACTTGGGGTCAGGAAAACCTTAGTTCAAATACTTCTTCAGGTAACTGCGTCTCCAGGAAAGGTTAATCTCATTTTCCTCATCTGTAAAAATGTGATGATAATAATGGCACTGAAATCACAAGATTACAAGAATTAAATAAGATAACATGCAAAGTGCTTTGTAAATTTAAAGGCCTAAATAAATGCTAGATCTTATTATTACCATTATTACCTAAATTATAAAACAAGTATTAGAATTCAGATTTTAATTCCAGTACTTTCCCAATTACATTTCAATTCATTCCTCCATTTTATTACACTTTCATTTACTTACTGAACAAACACTCACTGGGTACTGCTGTTTCTATGACAGTAGAATTCAGAGGAAGGAAAGGTCCTACTCTAGAAGGAGTAAGGGGTTTATAAGGATTAATATGAGCAATGCCTTGTCATTGACTATGACTTCTGGGCTGGGGCTCTTTTTAAAGTTTCCATCTCTTCATCTAGAAAGAAGCTATACACTGAATTACTGCTTTTCCTGACAGACCAATTTGGAGTTTCCCCCAAAACTGAATCACCTTGTTTTATTTCTTTTCCAACCTTTTAAATAATTAATAGTGTCTTGCCTTTAAAAAATACTTTTAACTCTTAACAGGACATTCACATCTCTGATTCTTCTCTGCCCATTTTGTTCTTTTTTCAATCCTCACTAGCATTAGGGTCACTTTCTAAGCCAGCTTCATCTATGAAGAGGTGTGCTAAAAGTGGCACTGGATTTGGAGTCAGGGAACTTGAATGTGAATCCTACTTCTGCTTCATAATGCCTTCATGACCTAAAGCAAGTCATTTGTCTGGGCCTCAGCTTTTTTACCTGAAAAATGAAGAAATCACAGTATATTTTTTTTGCAATGGCAAAAATATAAAAAACCCAAAGGAGATAACCATCAATTGAGGATTGGCTAAATGGATCTAAATAAATTAGGGTTTTTTAAACATAATGGAATAGTACTGAAATATAATACACCTAAGTAACAACAGACAGGAAAATGACAGAGAAGCAATTTCAGAGAAGAGATTAAGATTCAATTCAATAAACATTAAATAACTGTCTCCTATGTGCCAGGTACTGTGCTAAGTGCTAGGAATATAAAAAGAGGAAAAGTTCAGTTCTTGCTTTTGTCCTAAAGTAGCTTACAATCTAATGAGGGAAGACAATATGCAAACAAATATATACAAATCAAATTTCATACAAGATTAATAGGAAGTGATTAAAGGAGGGAAATCACTGGAATTAGGATAAATTGGGGAAGGTTTTCTATAAATAGTGGGATTTTATTTGAGACAATAGCTTGAATGGGAGGTCAGAAGAGGAGTGATAGTAATCTAGGATGACTCCTAGCTTTTGAGCCTATGCCCTCTACGATAATAGGGAAAGATGGAGGAAAGGAGACTTTAGGGGAAAACATAATGGGTTATGTTTTGGTTGATATTGAGTTTAAGATGTCTACTGAACATTCAGTTTTAGACATCTGAAATGCAGTTGGAAATTCAGGATTAATGATCAGCAGAGAGATTGGAGAAGGAAAGGTAGATTTGAGAATTATCAGCATAAAGATGTTAATTAAATCCATAGAAGCTGACGAGATCACTAAGTGAGGAAGAGTTAAAGAACTAGTAGGAAAATCAGGAGAGAGTGGGGTCCTGAAAACTGAGAGAGAAGACAGTATCAAGAAGAGAAAGAGGGACAACTACATGTCACAGTGGGTAGGGCACCAGCCCTGGAGTCAGGAAGACCTGAGTTCAAATCCATCCTCAGACACTTAACTCTTATTAACTGTGTAATCCTGGGCAAGTTACTTAAACCCAATACCCTTCTTAGGAAGAAAAAGGAAAGAAGGAAGGAAGGAAGGAAGGAAGGAAGGAAGGAAGGAAGGAAGGAAGGAAGGAAGGAAGGAAGGAAGGAAGGAAGGAAGGAAGGAAGGAAGGAAGGAAGGAAGGGATTAGGATTCATCTGTGACTCCAAGAAATTATTAAATGTACACTGGCTATAACCTAGTAAAACTGTTTTAGCAAACAGACTAAAACAGATTGAAGGTAATGACAGGCTTTAAACCCATTAGTGAGTTAGGTGGATGTTTTCCTCAATTATGTGAAGATTTTTCCTGGTGGAATGAGCAGATAACAATTTGTTCCAAAGGCCATGAAGGTAGTGGAAGCAGATACAGCCAGACATCAGTCATCAGGGTCATCCACTGTATCTCAGGTTATGTCCTGCAACTGGATTTCTATGACTCTGCCTCACTTAAATCCAATTTATATGTAAATCAATACATCACCCACCATACCACTGGTCCTCTTCAAAAACAAAGGACAAACAATAAGTAACTTTAGAGAGTGCAATTTCTATGGAGTGATAAGGTTGGAAATCAGAGGGTAAGGGATTAAGAAAAAAAAAAAGAAAAGGGGGAAGCACCTGTTATAGATGATCTTTTTTGAGGAGTTTAACTACAAAAGACAGAAGAGCATAAATAGGAGGATATCAGTGATGAAATAAGAGTGGGTTGTTTTGTTTTTTGTTTTTTGTTTTTTCCCAGAATGGAGGAGACATGGGAATATTTGTGGGCAGTAGAAAAGGAGCCAGTAGAGAATGAGAGATTGAAAATAAATGAAAAAGCAGATGACAGAGGAGGAAACATCTTGGAGGAAACAGTGGAATAGGATTTCTTGAACATGTGGAGGAATTAGCTTTGACAAGGAGTAAGGAAACTTTGTCATAGAAAATAGAAGAAGGAGAAAATAGCTTTCAAAGATAAATGATACAAAATGAAGTAGTCAGAAGCAGGAAAACATAATACACAATGATTACAACAATGGAAAAAACCAAGAAAATTAAAGCTAAGCAATGTATGCAAGGACCAAAGGGCTTCAAAGGTATATGGAATACACACTCTCTTCCCTTCTTTACACTGATGGTAGGCTATGAGTGTGGG